>SSNR01000464.1:208702-231202 GCA_006937965.1 Callopanchax toddi
AAAAAAAAAAAAAAAAAAAAAAAAAAAAAAACCCAGGAGTCCAGGTCAGAGTGTCTGCAGGTCAGTTTTTATCATATCTAAATTCATAGGATGAAATAGGTGTTGAAGAGGTTAAAACTGTCTTCAGGGATTAGTTTAATTATTTTCATTTAAACCAGTAATATATCTTTTTGTGAATAATTTAGCTGATACTGTAATATTAAAATATAATCCATGACTCCGCCTGCTGACTCCTGTGTGGCTGAAGCATTTTAAATCCATCCATCATGAGAAACTTTAGTTTTTCATCCAGTTTCCACCGCTGATCCTGACGACACGTCATAATTCAGATGGCCACCAGGGGCTGCTTGTCAAACAGAAGCAAAGATTAGATCAAACAAGCCACTGAGGACCAGGAGGAACTCTCTGACCTGCTGCTGTGGGGACTCTCCTGCTGGAGGTTTTACCACCTCAGGAAGAACAAACCAGTCAAAGTCCGAGTGTAGAAATAAAGAAACCTTCTCAGAGCCCTGATCGTGAGACGGCGTCAAACCCAGAACCAGAGACGGTCTGAACTGTTTTAGGATCGGCTGCTTAGAACAGAGACCGCCTGGAGCGTAAAGCCTGAGGCCTGAAGGCTGTACTCAGAACGAACCAGAGTCAAATCAGAGGAGAAGAGAGGTTTATGGATTTGTGATTGCAAGAAGACACAGATTGTTGTAAGTAGACTATTCCTTATAATAATATTTTTAATAATAATAATAATAATAATAATGAAATAACGACAATGAAATGAATACAATTAGTGAAGATAATAAAAACAACAACAATAATCACACTAATTAATAATAACAATAATAATGACGATGATAATAAACACATGGAAAGATTATAATAACAATAAGATAATTATTAACATTATAATATTAACATCAACATTCATTGTTGTAGTGTAGAAACAGCAGGCAGATAAATAAAACCAGTTTGGGAGACAAACTACATACGATGTTTCTAAAACGTCTCAAAATGTCCATCAGGTTACATAAATTCCTCTCTCCAGTCTCATGACCTTACTATTACGTTGCTGGAATTTTGAACAAAGAAAGAAAGAAAGAAAGAAACAAAGAAACAAACAAACAAACAAACAAACAAAACAAAACATTATTTTTTCTCAAAATAGTCCTGATCTGTCACCAGTGCCTGGAGCTTCTCTCTGTCTAGTTTATAAAAATCTGAATTGTGACCAAATTGAGACAAATATAATTTTGTGATTAAATTTCACCAAGAACATTGGTCACCAGATGTTTGCAGTTCCCGTGTGTAATGGACAGACAGTAAACCTGCCACTAAACTGTTGTAGCTTTGAATTCAGTGTGAAAAAATCAGCAAATTAGCATTTTTTCCTCAAAGTTTTGTGTCTCTAAGGAGTTTCCAACAGCCGAAGCCTGATGACAATAAAGAATGGCGCAGCGATAAAAAACCTGACAGTCACGTATCCTGAGCAAATGATGCAAACCTGAGCTCTTGGTGCCACAAAAACACAGAATATAGACCTCACCGTATCAGAATGAAGCAGAGGTCAGAGGTGAATTCTGCTGGTGCAAAAAATAAATAAATACATTCAATCAAACAAACACCCATACGATGATCTGGTTCCTCAGGTTACACAGTTCTGACCTACAGACATGATGGACCTGCTGCTGGGACGAAGTGGAGCTCTGCTGATCTGAGGGTTGTGTTGTGTAGTGTTGACTGTTGTGTTTGTGTAGTGTTGACTGTTGTGTTTTGTAGTGTTGACTGTTGTGTTTTGTAGTGTTCTTTGTTGTGTAGTGTTGACTGTTGTGTTTTGTAGTGTTGACTGTTGTGTTTTGTAGTGTTGACTGTTGTGTTGTGTAGTGTTGACTGTTGTGTTTTGTAGTGTTGACTGTTGTGTTTTGTAGTGTTGACTGTTGTGTTTTGTAGTGTTGACTGTTGTGTTTTGTAGTGTTGATTGTTGTGTAGTGTTGATTGTTGTGTTTGTGTAGTGTTGTTTGTTGTGGTTTGTGCGGAGTTGTTTGTTGTGTTTGTGTAGTGTTGATTGTTGTGTTTGTGTAGTGTTGATTGTTGTGTTTGTGGAGTGTTTTTTGTTGTGGTTTGTGCAGAGTTGTTTGTTGTGCTTGTGTAGTGTTGATTGTTGTGTTGTGTAGTGTTGATTGTTGTGTTTGTGGAGTGTTGATTGTTGTGTTTGTGGAGTGTTGCCTGTTGTGTTTTGTAGTGTTGTTTGTTGTGGTTTGTGCAGTGTTGATTGTTGTGTTGTGTAGTGTTGATTGTTGTGTTTGTGTAGTGTTGATTGTTGTGTTGTGTAGTGTTGATTGTCGTGTTTGTGTAGTGTTGATTGTTGTATTTTGTAGTATTAATTGTTGTGTTGTGTAGTGTTGATTGTTGTGTTGTGTAGTGTTGATTGTCGTGTTTGTGTAGTGTTGATTGTTGTGTTGTGTAGTGTTGATTGTCGTCTTTGTGTAGTGTTGATTGTTGTGTTGTGTAGTGTTGATTGTCGTGTTTGTGTAGTGTTGATTGTTGTGTTTGTGTAGTGTTGATTGTTGTGTTGTGTAGTGTTGATTGTCGTGTTTGTGTAGTGTTGATTGTTGTGTTTGTGGAGTGTTGATTGTTGTGTTTTGTAGTATTGTTTGTTGTGTTTTGTAGTATTGTTTGTTGTGGTTTGTGCAGTGTTGATTGTTCTGTTGTGTAGTGTTGATTGTTGTGTTGTGTAGTGTTGATTGTTTGTCTAGTGTTGATTGTTGTGTTGTGTAGTGTTGATTGTCGTCTTTGTGTAGTGTTGATTGTTGTGTTGTGTAGTGTTGATTGTCGTGTTTGTGTAGTGTTGATTGTTGTGTTGTGTAGTGTTGATTGTTGTGTTGTGTAGTGTTGATTGTTGTGTTGTGTAGTGTTGATTGTTGTGTTTGTGTAGTGTTGATTGTTGTGTTGTGTAGTGTTGATTGTTGTGTTTGTGCAGAGTTGATTGTTGTGTTTGTGTAGTGTTCATTGTAGTGTTTGTGTAGCGCTGTTTGTTGTGTTTTGTAGTGTTGTTTGTTGTGTTTTGTAGTGTTGTTTGTTGTGGTTTGTCCTGAGTTGTTTGTTGTGTTTGTGTAGTGTCGTTTGTTGTGGTTTGTCCTGAGTTGTTTGTTGTGTTTTGTAGTGTTGTTTTTTGTGGTTTGTGCTGAGTTGTTCGTTGTGTTTGTGTAGTGTTCATTGTAGTGTTTGTGTAGCGCTGTTTGTTGTGTTTTGTAGTGTTGTTTGTTGTGGTTTGTCCTGAGTTATTTGTTGTGTTTGTGAAGTGTTCTTTGTTGTGTTTGTGTAGTGTTGTTAGGTGTTTGTGCGGTGTTTTTTGTGTAGTGTTGTCTGTTGGGTGTGTGGAGTGTTGTTTGTGCAGTGTTTTTTGTGTAGCGTTGTTTGTTGGCTGTGTGTAGTGTTGTTTGTGCAGTATTTTTTGTGTAGTGATATTTGTTGGGTGTGTGTAGTGTTGTATGTGCAGTGTTTTTTGTGTAGTGATGTTTGTTGGGTGTGTGGAGTGTTGTTTGTGCAGTGATTTTTGTGTAGTGTTGTTTGTTGGGTGTGTGGAGTGTTGTTTGTGCAGTGTTTTTTGTGTAGTGATATTTGTTGGGTGTGTGTAGTGTTGTTTGTCCAGTGTTTTTTGTGTAGTGTTGTTTGTTGGGTGTGTGGAGTGTTGTTTGTGCAATGTTTTTTGTGTAGTGTTGTCTGTTGGGTGTGTGGAGTGTTGTTTGTGCAGTGTTTTTTGTGTAGTGTTGTTTGTTGGGTGTGTGGAGTGTTGTTTGTGCAGTGTTTTTTGTGTAGTGTTGTCTGTTGGGTGTGTGGAGTGTTGTTTGTGCAGTGTTTTTTGTGTAGTGTTGTTTGTTGGGTGTGTGGAGTGTTGTTTATGTATTGTTGTTTGTTTTTTGTGCAGTGCTTTTTGTGTAGTGTGTTTTGTTGTTTGTATAGTATTGTTTTTGTGTTTGTGTAGTGTCATTTGTATAGTCTTGTTTGTTGTGTTTGTGTAGTGTTGTTTTTTGTAGTGTTGTTTGTGTAGAGTTGTTTGTTGTATGTGTAGTGTTGTTTGTTGTGTTTGTGTAGCATTGTAAGTTGTTTTTTGTAGTGTTGTCTGTGTATTGTTGTTTGTGTAGAATTGTTTGTTGTTTGTGTAGTGTTGTTTACGTAGCATTGTAAGCTGTTTTTTGTAGTGTTGTCTGTGTATTGTTGTTATTTGTTTCTGCGGAGTTGTGTGTAGAGTTGTTTGTTGTGTTTGTGTAGTGTTGGTTGTTGTGTTTTGTAGTGTTGTTTGTGTTGTGTTGGTTGTTGTGTTTTGTAGTGTTGCTTGATGTTTTTTGTAGTGTTGTTTGTTGTGTTTGTGTAGTGTTGGTTGTTGTGTTTTGTAGTGCTGTTTGTTGTTTTTTTTGTAGTGTTGTTTGTTGTGTTTGTATAGTGTTGGTTGTTGTGTTTTGTAGTGTTGTTTGTGTAGTATTGGTTGATGTTTTGTAGTTTTGTTTGAGTAGTATTGATTGTTGTGTTATGTAGTGTTGTTTGTGTAGTATTGGTTGTTGTGTTTTGTAGTGTTTGTGTAGTATTGGTTGTTGTGTTATGTAGTGTTGTTTGTGTAGTATTGGTTATTGTGTTATGTAGTGTTGTTTGAGTAGTATTGGTTGTTGTGTTATGTAGTGTTGTTTGTGTAGTATTGGTTGTTGTGTTATGTAGTGTTGTTTGTGTAGTGTTGGTTGTTGTGTTATGTAGTGTTGTTTGTGTAGTGTTGGTTGTTGTGTTTTGTAGTGTTGTTTGTGTAGTTTTGTAGTGTTGTTTGTGTAGTATTGGTTGTTGTGTTTTGTAGTGTTGTTTCTGTAGTGTTGGTTGATTGTAGTGTTGTTTGTGTAGTATTGGTTGTTGTGTTATGTAGTGTTGTTTGTGTAGTGTTGGTTGTTGTGTTTTGTAGTGTTGTTTCTGTAGTGTTGGTTGATTGTAGTGTTGTTTGTGTAGTATTGTTTGTTGTGTTTTGTTGTGTTGGTTGTTGTGTTTTGTAGTGTTGTTTGTGTAGTATTGGTTGTTGTGTTTTGTAGTGTTGTTTGTGTAGTATTGGTTGTTGTGTTTTGTAGTGTTGTTTCTGTAGTGTTGGTTGATTGTAGTGTTGTTTGTGTAGTGTTGGTTGTTGTGTTTTGTAGTGTTGTTTGTGTAGTATTGGTTGTTGTGTTTTGTAGTGTTGTTTCTGTAGTGTTGGTTGATTGTAGTGTTGTTTGTGTAGTATTGGTTGTTGTGTTATGTAGTGTTGTTTGTGTAGTGTTGGTTGTTGTGTTATGTAGTGTTGTTTGTGTAGTGTTGGTTGTTGTGTTTTGTAGTGTTGTTTGTGTAGTATTGGTTGTTGTGTTATGTAGTGTTGTTTGTGTAGTGTTGGTTGTTGTGTTTTGTAGTGTTGTTTGTGTAGTATTGGTTGTTGTGTTATGTAGTGTTGTTTCTGTAGTGTTGGTTGATTGTAGTGTTGTTTGTGTAGTATTGGTTGTTGTGTTTTGTAGTGTTGTTTCTGTAGTGTTGGTTGATTGTAGTGTTGTTTGTGTAGTATTGGTTGTTGTGTTATGTAGTGTTGTTTGTGTAGTGTTGGTTTTTGTGTTTTGTTGTGTTGTTTCTGTAGTGTTGGTTGTTGTGTTTTGTAGTGTTGTTTGTGTAGTGTTGGTTGTTGTGTTTTGTAGTGTTGTTTCTGTAGTGTTGGTTGATTGTAGTGTTGTTTGTGTAGTATTGGTTGTTGTGTTTTGTAGTGTTGTTTGTGTAGTGTTGGTTGTTGTGTTTTGTAGTGTTGTTTGTGTTGTTTTGGTTGTTGTGTTTTGTAGTGTTGGTTGTTGTGTTTTGTAGTGTTGTTTGTGTAGTATTGGTTGTTGTGTTTTGTAGTGTTGTTTGTGTAGTGTTGGTTGTTGTGTTTTGTAGTGTTGTTTTTGTAGTGTTGGTTGTTGTGTTTTGTAGTGTTGGTTGTTGTGTTTTGTATTGTTGTTTGTGTAGTGTTGGTTGATGTTTTGTAGTTTTGTTTGTGTAGTATTGGTTGTTGTGTTTTGTAGTGTTGTTTGTGTAGTATTGGTTGTTGTGTTATGTAGTGTTGTTTGTGTAGTATTGGTTGTTGTGTTATGTAGTATTGTTTGTGTAGTATTGGTTGTTGTGTTTTGTAGTGTTGTTTGTGTAGTATTGGTTGTTGTGTTATGTAGTGTTGTTTGTCTAGTACTGGTTGTTGTGTTTTGTAGTGTTTTGTGTAGTGTTGTTTGTTGTGTTTGTGTAGTGTTGTTTGTTGTGTTTTGTAGTGTTGTTTGTTGTGGTTTGTGCAGTGTTGAGTGTAGTATTGGTTGTTGTGTTTTGTAGTGTTGTTTGTGTAGTGTTGGTTGTTGTGTTTTGTAGTGTTGTTTGTGTAGTATTGGTTGTTGTGTTTTGTAGTGTTGTTTGTGTAGTGTTGGTTGTTGTGTTTTGTAGTGTTGTTTGTAGTGTTGGTTGTGTTTTGTAGTGTTGTTTGTGTAGTGTTGGTTGTTTGTAGTGTTGTTTGTGTAGTATTGGTTGTTGTGTTATGTAGTGTTGTTTGTGTAGTGTTGGTTGTTGTGTTTTGTAGTGTTGTTTGTGTAGTATTGGTTGTTGTGTTTTGTAGTGTTGGTTGTTGTGTTTTGTAGTGTTGTTTGTGTAGTATTGGTTGTTGTGTTTTGTAGTGTTGTTTGTGTAGTATTGGTTGTTGTGTTTTGTAGTGTTTGTTGTTGTGTTTTGTAGTGTTGTTTCTGTAGTGTTGGTTGATTGTAGTGTTGTTTGTGTAGTATTGGTTGTTGTGTTTTGTAGTGTTGTTTGTGTAGTGTTGGTTGTTGTGTTTTGTAGTGTTGGTTGTTGTGTTTTGTAGTGTTGTTTGTGTAGTATTGGTTGTTGTGTTTTGTAGTGTTGTTTGTGTAGTGTTGGTTGTTGTGTTTTGTAGTGTTGTTTCTGTAGTGTTGGTTGATTGTAGTGTTGTTTGTGTAGTATTGGTTGTTGTGTTATGTAGTGTTGTTTGTGTAGTATTGGTTGTTGTGTTTTGTAGTGTTGTTTGTGTAGTGTTGGTTGTTGTGTTTTGTAGTGTTGGTTGTTGTGTTTTGTAGTGTTGTTTGTGTTGTGTTGGTTGTTGTGTTTTGTAGTGTTGTTTCTGTAGTGTTGGTTGATTGTAGTGTTGTTTGTGTAGTATTGGTTGTTTTGTTTTGTAGTGTTGTTTGTGTAGAGTTGTTTGTTGTGTTTTGTAGTGTTGTTTGTGTAGTGTTGGTTGTTGTGTTATGTAGTGTTGTTTGTGTTGTGTTGGTTGTTGTGTTTTGTAGTGTTGTTTGTGTAGTATTGGTTGTTGTGTTTTGTAGTGTTGTTTGTGTAGTGTTGGTTGTTTGTAGTGTTGTTTGTGTAGTATTGGTTGTTGTGTTATGTAGTGTTGTTTGTGTAGTATTGGTTGTTGTGTTTTGTAGTGTTGTTTGTGTAGTATTGGTTGTTGTGTTATGTAGTGTTGTTTGTGTAGTGTTGGTTGTTGTGTTTTGTAGTGTTGTTTGTGTTGTGTTGGTTGTTGTGTTTTGTAGTGTTGCTTGATGTTTTTTGTAGTGTTGTTTGTTGTGTTTGTGTAGTGTTGGTTGTTGTGTTTTGTAGTGCTGTTTGTTGTTTTTTTTGTAGTGTTGTTTGTTGTGTTTGTATAGTGTTGGTTGTTGTGTTTTGTAGTGTTGTTTGTGTAGTATTGGTTGTTGGTTATGTAGTGTTGTTTGTGTAGTGTTGGTTGTTGTGTTGTGTAGTGTTGTTTGTTGTGTTTGTGGAGTGTTGATTGTTGTGTTTGTGGGGTGTTGTTTGTTGTGTTTTGTAGTGTTGTTTGTGTAGTGTTGGTTGTTGTGTTATGTAGTGTTGTTGTGTAGTGTTGATTTTTGTGTTGTGTAGTGTTGATTGTCGTGTTTGTGTAGTGTTGATTGTTGTGTTTGTGTAGTGTTGGTTGTTGTGTTTTGTAGTGTTGTTTCTGTAGTGTTGGTTGTTGTTTTGTAGTGTTGTTTGTGTGGTGTTGGTTGTTGTGTTTTGTAGTGTTGGCTGTTGTGTTTTGTAGTGTTGACTGTTGTGTTTTGTAGTGTTGACTGTTGTTTTTGTAGTGTTGGTTGATTGTAGTGTTGTTTGTGTAGTATTGGTTGTTGTGTTATGTAGTGTTGTTTGTGTAGTGTTGTTTTTGTGTTTTGTAGTGTCATTTGTATAGTCTTGTTTGTTGTGTTTGTGTAGTGTTGTTTTTTGTAGTGTTGTTTGTGTAGTGTTGTTTGTTGTGTTTGTGTAGTGTTGATTGTTGTTTGTGTAGTGTTGGTTGTTGTGTTTGTTGTGTTGAGTGTTGTTTTTGTAGTGTTGTTTGTGTAGTGTTGTTTGTTGGGTGTGTGGAGTGTTGTTTGTGTAGTGTTTTTTGTGTAGTGTTGTTAGGTGTTTGTGCGGTGTTTTTTGTGTAGTGTTGTCTGTTGGGTGTGTGGAGTGTTGTTTGTGCAGTGTTGTTTGTTTAGTGTTGTTTGTTGTGTTGTGTAGTGTTGATTGTCGTCTTTGTGTAGTGTTGGTTGTTGTGTTTTGTAGTGTTGTTTGTGTAGTATTGGTTGTTGTGTTTTGTAGTGTTGTTTGTGTAGTGTTGGTTGTTGTGTTTTGTAGTGTTGGTTGATGTTTTGTAGTGTTGTTTGTGTAGTGTTGGTTGTTGTGTTTTGTAGTGTTGTTTGTGTAGTATTGGTTGTTGTGTTTTGTAGTGTTGTTTGTGTAGTATTGGTTGTTGTGTTTTGTAGTGTTGTTTGTGTAGTATTGGTTGTTGTGTTTTGTAGTGTTGGATGTTGTGTTGTGTAGTGTTGATTGTCGTGTTTGTGTAGTGTTGATTGTTGTGTTTTGTAGTGTTGATTGTTGTGTTTTGTAGTATTGGTTGTTGTGTTATGTAGTGTTGTTTGTGTAGTGTTGGTTGTTGTTTTGTAGTGTTGTTTGTGTAGTGTTGGTTGTTGTGTTTTGTAGTGTTGTTTGTGTAGTATTGGTTGTTGTGTTATGTAGTGTTGTTTGTGTAGTGTTGGTTGTTGTGTTGTGTAGTGTTGTTTGTTGTGTTTTGTAGTGTTGTTTGTTGTGGTTTGTGCAGTGTTGATTGTTGTGTTGTGTAGTGTTGATTGTTGTGTTTGTGTAGTGTTGATTGTTGTGTTGTGTGTGTTGTTTGTCGTGTTTGTGTAGTGTTGGTTGTTGTGTTATGTAGTGTTGTTTGTGTAGTGTTGGTTGTTGTGTTTTGTAGTGTTGTTTGTGTAGTATTGGTTGTTGTGTTATGTAGTGTTGTTTGTGTAGTGTTGATTGTTGTGTTGTGTAGTGTTGATTGTCGTGTTTGTGTAGTGTTGATTGTTGTGTTTTGTAGTGTTGGTTGTTTTGTTTTGTAGTGTTGTTTGTGTAGTATTGGTTGTTGTGTTTTGTAGTGTTGTTTGTGTAGTATTGGTTGTTGTGTTTTGTAGTGTTGTTTCTGTAGTGTTGGTTGATTGTAGTGTTGTTTGTGTAGTATTGGTTGTTGTGTTATGTAGTGTTGTTTGTGTAGTGTTGGTTGTTGTGTTTTGTAGTGTTGACTGTTGTGTTTTGTAGTGTTCTTTGTTGTGTAGTGTTGGTTGTTGTGTTTTGTAGTGTTGTTTTTGTAGTGTTGGTTGTTGTGTTTTGTAGTGTTGTTTGTGTAGTGTTGGTTGTTGTGTTGTGTAGTGTTGATTGTCGTCTTTGTGTAGTGTTGATTGTTGTGTTGGGGAGTGTTGGTTGTCGTGGTTGTGTAGTGTTGTTTGTGTAGTGTTGGTTGTTGTGTTTTGTAGTGTTGTTTGTGTAGTATTGGTTGTTGTGTTATGTAGTGTTGATTGTCGTGTTTGTGTAGTGTTGATTGTTGTGTTTGTGGAGTGTTGATTGTTGTGTTTTGTAGTATTGTTTGTTGTGTTTTGTAGTGTTTTTCTGTAGTGTTGGTTGTTGTTTTGTAGTGTTGTTTGTGTAGTGTTGGTTGTTGTGTTTTGTAGTGTTGTTTGTGTAGTGTTGGTTGTTGTTTTGTAGTGTTGTTTGTGTAGTATTGGTTGTTGTGTTTTGTAGTGTTGGTTGTTGTGTTTTGTAGTGTTGTTTGTGTAGTGTTGGTTGTTGTGTTTTGTAGTGTTGTTTGTGTAGTATTGGTTGTTGTGTTATGTAGTGTTGTTTGTGTAGTGTTGGTTGTTGTGTTATGTAGTGTTGTTTGTGTAGTGTTGGTTGTGTTTTGTAGTGTTGTTTGTGTAGTGTTGGTTGTTGTGTTTTGTAGTGTTGTTTGTGTAGTATTGGTTGTTGTGTTTTGTAGTGTTGTTTGTGTAGTGTTGGTTGTTGTGTTATGTAGTGTTGTTTGTGTAGTATTGGTTGTTGTGTTATGTAGTGTTGTTTGTGTAGTGTTGGTTGTTGTGTTGTGTAGTGTTGATTGTTTGTCTAGTGTTGATTGTTGTGTTGTGTAGTTTTGTGTAGTATTGGTTGTTGTGTTATGTAGTGTTGTTTGTGTAGTGTTGGTTGTTGTGTTATGTAGTGTTGTTTGTGTAGTGTTGGTTGTTGTGTTTTGTAGTGTTGTTTGTGTAGTATTGGTTGTTGTGTTTTGTAGTGTTGTTTGTGTAGTGTTGGTTGTTGTGTTTTGTAGTGTTGGTTGTTGTGTTTTGTAGTGTTGTTTGTGTAGTATTGGTTGTTGTGTTTTGTAGTGTTGTTTGTGTAGTGTTGGTTGTTGTGTTATGTAGTGTTGTTTGTGTAGTGTTGGTTGTTGTAGTGTTGTTTGTATAGTATTGGTTGTTGTGTTTTGTAGTGTTGTTTGTGTAGTGTTGGTTGATGTTTTGTAGTGTTGTTTGTGTAGTATTGGTTGTTATGTTTTGTAGTGTTGTTTGTGTAGTGTTGGTTGTTGTGTTTTGTAGTGTTGGTTGTTGTGTTTTGTTGTGTTGTTTTTGTAGTGTTGGTTGTTGTGTTATGTAGTGTTGTTTCTGTAGTGTTGGTTGATTGTAGTGTTGTTTGTGTAGTATTGGTTGTGGTGTTTTGTAGTGTTGTTTGTGTAGTGTTGGTTGTTGTGTTATGTAGTGTTGTGTGTGTAGTATTGGTTGTTGTGTTTTGTAGTGTTGTTTGTGTAGTATTGGTTGTTGTGTTATGTAGTGTTGTTTGTGTAGTGTTGGTTGTTGTGTTTTGTAGTGTGGTTGTTGTGTTTTGTAGTGTTGTTTGTGTAGTGTTGGTTGTTGTGTTTTGTAGTGTTGTTTGTGTAGTATTGGTTGTTGTGTTTTGTAGTGTTGTTTCTGTAGTGTTGGTTGATTGTAGTGTTGTTTGTGTAGTATTGGTTGTTGTGTTTTGTAGTGTTGTTTCTGTAGTGTTGGTTGATTGTAGTGTTGTTTGTGTAGTATTGGTTGTTGTGTTTTGTAGTGTTGTTTGTGTAGTATTGGTTGTTTTGTTTTGTAGTGTTGTTTGTGTAGTGTTGGTTGTTGTGTTTTGTAGTATTGTTTGTTGTGTTTTGTAGTATTGTTTGTTGTGGTTTGTGCAGTGTTGATTGTTTTGTTGTGTAGTGTTGATTGTTGTGTTTGTGTAGTGTTGATTGTTGTGTTGTGTTGTGTTGATTGTTGTGTTTGTGTAGTGTTGGTTGTTGTGTTTTGTAGTGTTTTGTGTAGTGTTGGTTGTTGTGTTTTGTAGTGTTGTTTGTGTAGTTTTGGTTGTTGTTTTGTAGTGTTGTTTGTCTAGTACTGGTTGTTGTGTTTTGTAGTGTTGACTGTTGTGTTTTGTAGTGTTGACTGTTGTGTTTTGTAGTGTTGACTGTTGTGTTGTGTAGTGTTGGTTGTTGTGTTTTGTAGTGTTGTTTGTGTAGTATTGGTTGTTGTGTTTTGTAGTGTTGTTTTGTAGTGTTGTTTGTTGTGTTTTGTAGTATTGTTTGTTGTGGTTTGTGCAGTGTTGATTGTTCTGTTGTGTAGTGTTGATTGTTGTGTTGTGTAGTGTTGATTGTTGTGTTGTGTAGTGTTGATTGTTGTGTTTGTAGTGTTGGTTGTTGTGTTTTGTAGTGTTGTTTGTGTAGTATTGGTTGTTGTGTTTTGTAGTGTTGTTTGTGTAGTGTTGGTTGTTGTGTTTTGTAGTGTTGATTGTTGTGTTTGTGTAGTGTTGATTGTTGTGTTGTGTAGTGTTGGTTGTTGTGTTTTGTAGTGTTGTTTGTGTAGTATTGGTTGTTGTGTTATGTAGTGTTGTTTGTCTAGTACTGGTTGTTGTGTTTTGTAGTGTTTTGTGTAGTGTTGGTTGTTGTGTTTTGTAGTGTTGTTTGTGTAGTGTTGGTTGTTGTTTTGTAGTGTTGTTTGTGTAGTATTGGTTGTTGTGTTTTGTAGTGTTGTTTGTGTAGTATTGGTTGTTGTGTTTTGTAGTGTTGGATGTTGTGTTTTGTAGTGTTGTTTGTGTAGTATTGGTTGTTGTGTTTTGTAGTGTTGTTTGTGTAGTATTGGTTGTTGTGTTTTGTAGTGTTGGATGTTGTGTTTTGTAGTGTTGGTTGTTGTTTTTGTAGTGTTGGATGTTGTGTTACTGTAGTATTGGTTGTTGTGTTTTGTAGTGTTGTTTGTGTAGTATTGGTTGTTGTGTTTTGTAGTGTTGGATGTTGTGTTTTGTAGTGTTGTTTGTGTAGTATTGGTTGTTTTGTTTTGTAGTGTTGTTTGTATAGTATTGGTTGTTGTGTTTTGTAGTGTTGTTTCTGTAGTGTTGGTTGATTGTAGTGTTGTTTGTGTAGTATTGGTTGTTTTGTTTTGTAGTGTTGTTTGTGTAGAATTGGTTGTTGTGTTTTGTAGTGTTGTTTGTGTAGTGTTGGTTGTTGTGTTTTGTAGTGTTGTTTCTGTAGTGTTGGTTGATGTTTTGTAGTGTTGTTTGTGTAGTATTGGTTGTTGTGTTTTGTAGTGTTGTTTGTGTAGTGTTGGTTGTTGTGTTTTGTAGTGTTGGTTCTTGTGTTTTGTAGTGTTGTTTGTGTAGTATTGGTTGTTGTGTTATGTAGTGTTGTTTGAGTAGTATTGGTTGTTGTGTTATGTAGTGTTGTTTGTGTAGTATTGGTTGTTGTGTTATGTAGTGTTGTTTGTGTAGTGTTGGTTGTTGTGTTATGTAGTGTTGTTTGTGTAGTGTTGGTTGTTGTGTTTTGTAGTGTTGTTTCTGTAGTGTTGGTTGTTGTGTTTTGTAGTGTTTTGTGTAGTGTTGGTTGTTGTGTTTTGTAGTGTTGGTTGTTTGTTTTGTAGTGTTGTTTGTGTAGTGTTGGTTGTTGTGTTTTGTAGTGTTGTTTCTGTAGTGTTGGTTGATGTTTTGTAGTGTTGTTTGTGTAGTGTTGGTTGATGGTAGTGTTGTTTGTGTAGTATTGGTTGTTGTGTTATGTAGTGTTGTTTGTGTAGTATTGGTTGTTGTGTTTCTGTAGTGTTGGTTGATGTTTTGTAGTGTTGTTTGTGTAGTATTGGTTGTTGTGTTTTGTAGTGTTGTTTGTGTAGTATTGGTTGTTGTGTTTTGTAGTGTTGTTTGTGTAGTATTGGTTGTTGTGTTTTGTAGTGTTGTTTCTGTAGTGTTGGTTGATGTTTTGTAGTGTTGTTTGTGTAGTGTTGGTTGTTGTGTTTTGTAGTGTTGGTTGTTGTGTTTTGTAGTGTTGTTTGTGTAGTGTTGGTTGTTGTGTTTTGTAGTGTTGTTTGTGTAGTGTTGGTTGTTGTGTTTTGTAGTGTTGTTTGTGTAGTGTTGGTTGTTGTGTTTTGTAGTGTTGTTTCTGTAGTGTTGGTTGATTGTAGTGTTGTTTGTGTAGTATTGGTTGTTGTGTTTTGTAGTGTTGTTTGTGTAGTGTTGGTTGTTGTGTTTTGTAGTGTTGTTTGTGTAGTATTGGTTGTTGTGTTTTGTAATGTTGTTTGTGTAGTGTTGGTTGTTGTGTTTTGTAGTGTTGTTTGTGTAGTATTGGTTGTTGTGTTTTGTAGTGTTGTTAGTGTAGTATTGGTTGTTTTGTTTTGTAGTGTTGTTTGTATAGTATTGGTTGTTGTGTTTTGTAGTGTTGTTTGTGTAGTGTTGGTTGTTGTGTTTTGTAGTGTTGTTTGTGTAGTATTGGTTGTTGTGTTTTGTAGTGTTGTTTGTGTAGTGTTGGTTGTTGTGTTTTGTAGTGTTGTTTGTGTAGTATTGGTTGTTGTGTTTTGTAGTGTTGTTTGTGTAGTATTGGTTGTTGTGTTTTGTAGTGTTGTTTGTGTAGTATTGGTTGTTGTGTTTTGTAGTGTTGTTTGTGTAGTATTGGTTGTTGTGTTTTGTAGTGTTGTTTCTGTAGTGTTGGTTGATGTTTTGTAGTGTTGGTTCTTGTGTTTTTGTTGTGTTATGTTACAAACAGATCTTCTCAAATGATTTCCGTCTGTTTTAGTTTTGTTTATGATCCCATCTCCACCACCTCCACGTCTTCACCAGAACATATTTTGTTGTTATCCACAAGGAGCAGATTTTTTTCCCATCATGCCTCAATGTGACCTGCTGTCTACTACTGATGTGTCTGCAGCTGTCAGGGCTCAGAGCTTTAATCTGATTTGCACACCGTGCAGAGAAACAATGAGACTACAGTCCCCTGCAGAGCTCCTGAGTCGCTACATTCTTACTTAGAACTCTTTATTCACACAGCCTGTGGGGTGTGTGACCTGCAGCAGATCCCAGGCACTTCTGGAGCTCCTCATGTTATGGTGCAGGTGTTGAAGATGTTAAACACACCAGCGATTAAAGGACATCTTCGTCACAGCGCTGCTAGCATTGAACATATGAAAGAGGTCTCATGAAATGAAGCAGAGGTTCACATCTGCACCCCCGATTTGATGAGCAGCCTGGTGTCTGATTGGTCACAGATGGGCCAGCAGCATCAGCATCACCAGCATCAGTAGCATCAGCATCAGTAGCATCAGCAACATCAGTAACATGGTAAAAATGTTAAATGGCTTGTATTTATAGAACGCTTTCTAGAGTGCTGAACACTCCCCAAAGCACTGTACAACACGAACAGTCATTCACACACTGGTGGTGATAAACTATGTTGTAGCCACAGCTGCCCTCGGGCACACTGACAGGGGTGGGGATGCCATGCACCGGCGCCCTCCAAGTCCCTCTGACCAACACCAGCATCAGCAACATCAGTAGCAACAGTAGCATCAGCAGCATTAGAACTGCATGGTGGCGCAGTTGTTAGCACTGTTGCCTTGCAGCAAGAGGGTTGTAAGTTCAAATCCCAGCTGCGGCCTTTCTGCATAGAGTTGTATGTTCTCCCCATGCATTCACGGGTTTCCTCCAGATACTCCGGTTTCCCCCACAGATCACAACCTGCCTGAAAGGGTGATTGTTAATTGTTTAAGTTGCTTTGGGTAAAAGCGTCTAATAAATGAATAAACATAAACATTAGTATCATCATCAGCAGGGCGTTTAGAAACCAGGATGTTACAGCAACAGGCTTGTAGTGTTGAGAGATGGATGGAAATGAGTAGGTAGGTAGGGGTGAACAAACCCACACTTAAATTATGTACTCAAGTAAAAGTAAAGTTACTCTGATTGCATTTTACTCAAATTGGGCAAATAGGGCTAGTCACAAAAAGCACAAAGGAGAATATTTTTCAAATATCTGTTTTAAAATTGTGTTCAATCTTTGGATTATTGTTTATTTTTGCAACATTTCTACAGTTCATTTACCGACATAAACATCCAAACTGTCTAAACAGTTGCCACAAAATCAGCTGGTTTTAATCAGACACACTAAAGTTACTGTTATTTATTTACAACTTATATCCAATTTATGTTTAATAGAAATGTTTCATCAAGCTGGAAGTTTTAAATGAGACCAGGTTCTATCTGCTGATTGGTTCTCTGATGTTTTAGATGTGAGATCAGATGCTATTGATGCTAGCTGTGTTGGTGAGTCAGGTATGTGCATGTGTGTGACTGTATAAGTTAGCTTTAAATAAATAACATTTAATAAATTAATAACCATTTAGCAGCTAAACATCAGAGCTAACCAACACTAGCAGCGTGGACAATTTTTACGCAATCTCCTGCTAAACTTCTCCTCCTTCGCTACTCATCAGCTCTTCTGTCCGAATCAGTCAGCCTTTACATGCGCATCTAAGTCAAGCTAGATCGATCTAGCTTGATCTTATGTTAATGAACTGGGAGCCTTTACACTAGTTTTCATGTACATTAGAAAACCGAACTCTCAAATGTTCGCTCCTCTCCGCTACGATAGGTAGCAACATTCACCCTTTCATGTTGGTGTTCTGACGGTTTTCTTGGCGTTTAAAAACTCTCGTTTTTAATGTTTCTCTCAGATGTGAATTTGCTCGGACGTCTTTGTGTACTGTAACGTGAGTTGTATTAAAAGGTGGAGAGGAGAAACAGAAAACTCATGAGACGGTCAAAAAACTCACCAACCTTACAAGGCCCGGTTGAACGGCAACTGTCTAATCGTACATGAAGCAGTGCAGTTTATACAACTCGAAACGTCACATGTAGAGTTGAAGAGAATAAAGTAATGAGTCCATCTCAGTCCAGGTATCCAGTAGCAGTACTGACCACGTTTCTCCCAAAAACCTGTGGTAGCAAGGCGCACACTTGTGACATCATGTAACATGAACTTAGACTGTCCTAAAGAGTCACTACTAGGGGTGTAACAATTATGTAAATACCGTGATATTGCGGTAGTAAAATGGCCACGATATCGTCGTGGTCTTGTCACGGTATTGAACAGTACGTCCCGAGTTAAAAATAACACGTTTTAGTTCGCCGCACCGGGGTATAGCAAAGTAACTACATAGACCATGATCCTTTGCTTCCGCGTCATCAGCCAGTGCACCAATGGGAGCGTGCGCAGCTCACATGGGGACAAAAACAACCATGGAGGCGGATGGGACAGCGGTAAACGCAGCACGGAGCGGCTTTTCTGTCTGAGTTTTGGAAGCATCTTGGATTTGTCGTGTCGAGAAACGGTGAGGAGAAAAACGGACAACTGACAATATGCAGACACTGCCGGTGTACAGAGATGGACTCCTTGGCAAATACGAGCAGCGTGAGAGGTAACAATAACCCGCCCCCTCGTGAAAAGTTTCACGTGTTAAGAAAGTCCAGACGGGTCAAAAATCCCAGCATGAAGCTCTTAGATCAGCGCTGTCTCACAGCAGCTCAAAGGCTGAGAAAATAAAATACATCCCAGAATATTTACTGACTGATTTGCATCAGATTTCCACCGTGAACGTCGTGGGGTTTAAATAATTTGTGGCTAAACTGGAACTTAAATATAAAATGCCATCATCAACACATTTTAGTCAATTATTTAATTTCTTTTAATTCAGTCATTGCCCAGATGAAGGCAGCAATATTAACTTAGACTTGTCGGACAGAAACCAAGGAGAGGAGAAGTTCCTACTGGAGCAGTAAAAACAGCAGAGGTCATTTTAACAGCTCAATAATCTGTCCTCCTCCTCCCCTTAGATGTTGATTTTTAAAAAACTGAAACTGGACTAGAACTCTAGAAACTAGAAGAGGCTTACCTTCTAATTAGTTTCCTGTTTGGTGATGCCTAGGTATTTTTATTTATGACTTAATAACGAGGCAGTTGTGTATTTCCTGGTTACTTTTATTTATTAAATCAGCTGTTTTGTCTTTTCTTTATATGTTGAGTTGTTACTTGAATTAAAAACTTTAGGAATGGCTTTTCAGACCATTTAAAACGTCATAATGGTTCATTTTATGTTGTGAGGCTTTTTACCGTGAGCATAGCCACAATATCGTGAGCCTTCCCACAATATCAAAATAAATATCGTACCGTGAGGTCCATACGGTGACGATATCGTACCGTGGGATTTGGATATCGTTACACCCCTAGTCACTACACAATCATGGCTGTTACAGTACCCAAGCGCTGGCAAGCTGTTAGATTGTTTCAGCTGCCATCTTCTTCTACCGCTACTGATTTGTTTGTAATCCTACTTCTGCGGTCTCTTCACTCCCGGAGGAGGAGCATCCAGCCGGTTTCGGCTCGACTAAGCTGTTTACATGCAGACAAAATCGAGCTACAACTGCATTATCTGGGTGCTTTAGCTCGATTAGATCCAGTTTGACTTCAGCTGAACTAATGTGTTTACATGCATTAACCGACTTCAGTCGATTTAAGAAAATAGGTCAGTTTTCTGATGTGCATGTAAACTCACTGACTGAGAGGCTAAAGAAACACACCCAATCAGGTCAGCAGAGGGAGATTTCTTTTAGTGTTCAATCACTGCAGATACTGCCCCAATCAATTTCCCCTGTCGATCTACCGCTCCCTCCTTCCCTCACTCGTGAACAAGACCCAGAGATACTTAAACTCCTCCACTTTAGGGAGGACCTCACTCTCAAAACGGAGTTGGCAAGCCACCCTTTTCCAGTCAAGAACCATGGTCTCAGACCTGGAGGTGCTGATCTTCATCCCAGCTGCTTCACACTCAGCTAGAGTGTGAAGCAGCTGAGCTGAGCTCAGCTCAAACCTCCCCAGCAAGAGCTGAAGGTCAGAGCCTGATTAAGCTAAGAGGACCACATTATCTGCAAAAAGCAGAAATGAGATCCTCCTGCAACCTATCTTGACACTACCCACACCACAGCCGCCCCTAGAAATCCTGTCCATAAAGGTTATGAACAGAACTGGTGACAAAGAGCAGTCCTGGTGGAGTCCAACCCTCACCAGGAACAAGTCTGACTTACTGCCGGCTATGCGGACCAAACTAACACTCCTCTGGTACAGGGACTGAATGGCCCTTAACAAAAGACCATCCACCCCGTACTCCTGGAGCGCCCCCCACCGGGTGACCCTGGGGACACAATCATAAACCTTCTCCAAATCCACAAAACACATGTGGATTGGTTGGGCAAACTCCCATGACCCCTCCATCAACCTAGCAAGGGTAAAGAGCTGGTCCACAGTTCCACGACCAGGACGAAAACCACATTGCTCCTCTTCAATCTGAGGTTCAACTATCGACCAGACCCTCCTCTCCAGTACCCTGGAGTAGACCTTTCCAGGGAGGCTGAGGAGTGTGATCTCCCTATAGTTGGAACACACCCTCTGGTCCCCCTTCTTAAAAATGGGGACCACCAACCTGGTCTGCCACTCCACAGGTATTGCCTTAGATGACCACGCAATGTTGCAGAGACGAGTCAACCAAAACAGTTCTACAACATCCATAGCCTTGAGATACCCAGGTCGAATCTTATCCACCCCTGGGTTTCTGCCGCTGTGTAGTTGTTTGACTATCACACAGCGACTTCTGCCCCAGAGATTGGACAGTCCATCCCCCTGTCTCCAAGCTCTGGTTCCTCATGTGAATGTGCAACAGTGGAATTGAGGAGCTCCTCAAAGTATTCCTTTCGCCACTCGACTATAGCCCCTGTTGACATAAGCAGCTCCCAAATCCCCACTGTAAGCATTGTGACCAAGTTGCTGCCTTCCTTCCCTGAGGCGCAGGATGTTTTGCCAGAGCCTCTTTTGAGCTGATTGATCGTCTTTCTCCATGACCTCATCAAATTCCTCCCACAGCCAAGATTTTGCCCCAGAAACTCCCACTGCTGCACCCTGCTTGGCCCTCTAGTACCCGTCTGCTGCTTCTGGAGACCCACAGACCAGACATACCCTGTAGGCCTCCCTCTTCAGCTTGACAACTCTCGTAACCTCTGGTGTCCATCAGTGAGTTACCACCACGAGTGGCACCAGCCACCTTGTGACCACAGCTAGCAACAGCCACCTCAACAATTGCAGAGTGGAACAAGGCCCATTCGGATGCACTGAAGTCCCCCAGCAGGACTTTGGAGTCCTCAGTCAGAGTGCCATCCAGCACTCGTCCCAGGGACTCCAAAAAGGGTGATTACTTTGAACTGCTATTTGGTGCATAAGCACAAACAACAGTCAGCCCCCTTCCCCGACCCAAAGGCGCAGGTAAGCTACTCTTTCCTCTCCCGGAGAAAACCCCAACATACAGGCAGAGAGACTTGGGGCTAACAGAAAGCCCACCCCAGCCTTCCGCCTGTCACTTGGAGCAACTCCAGCATTAAAACTTTGGTTCCAGAGCCAACGCGATGTGTTGAGGTGAGCCCAACTATATCTAGCTGGTACCACTCAACCTCTTCCACAAGCTCCATCTCCTTTCCTGCCAGAGACGTGACATTCCATGTTCCAACAGCCAGTTTTCCTGTTCGGGGATCGGACCGCCAAAGCTTCGCATTGGTCTGCCAACCAATCCACATTGCACCAGACCCTTCAAGTTTCTCCTGCAGGTGGTGGGTCCACAGGTGGATGAACCCATGTATCCGGTTTGGACTGAACCCTGCTGGCCCCATGGGCGAAAGCCCGACTACCAGGTGCTCACTCACGGGCCCCAACCTGTGTCAATACACTAAAATTAGTGCTGTCAAAAGTTTTTAAACAATTGAGAGATTAATTAATTATGAATTGTAATTAATTAATCTAAATAATGTATTTTTTAATCTCATAAAATATCTGAGGAAAGCCCTCATCTTAGAGGTATTTTTATTTAAATTCATTAAATTACTGTGTCAGACCAGTAGATTGACATATAACAACAAAAAGTTTCTTTATGAAGTCATTTATTGTGTTTAACAGACTTGAACAGATTCAGTCCCAGTGCTGCTGAAACCTTTACTTTGGTCATTGGAACCTGTTTTCAGCAGCTCTGTTAACTCCTCATCTTCCTCCATGTTTATCAGGGCTGCAGTTCATCTCTATCCACTCAGTAAGAACATTCATCAGACTGTCGGTCGCTGAACTGATCTTTATTATGACTAACCCTAAATTGCTAAGGTCTTCACTGCTAGCATGGTCACTGGGTGCTTTGTGTTGATGTGCTAGGCTAAACCTGAGCTGCTTCAGTGGTGAGTAAACTCCTTAAGAAGAAGGCAGATCACACTACTTTAGCAATGGTGACGTTGGGGTAAACAGTAAAGTTAAAGATTAAAAATGAGATTAACACGATAAAAAAACACAACATACTAAATATAGCTGTAATTAATTCATTGCAATTAACGCAATAATTTGACACCCCTGACTAAAATACCACTTATTTACAGTAATGTGAGTAATTGTGATTGGTTACTGAACAGCCCTGGGTATCATGTCAGCTGGTTCTGGTTCAGGCTCTCCAGTCGTTCCTTTTGCTGCCTGAGAAAAGCAGGTTCTGTTCTTGTTGAGGAGCTGGTTCTGGTTTGTTATTGGTGAAGTGCCAGACTGCTAGGTGTGATGTTCTCATCGCTGACGTTCACCGCAGAACGTTAAGCCATTGCATTCATCAACAGACTGCAGATAAACAATGGATGTGTGGATTGAAAATACCAGATTAACCTTTTATTGTCTCTGATGAAGGAAATATGGAAGGGTTGGATTCATTCCTAACATTTACATTTAATTTTAACATCATATTTTTGCAGGTGGAGCAGAGAAAAAGACAAAGCTTACATTTTTAGAGATCTCAATCATGCAGCTACTGAACCGACTGCATCAACCTCATCAGCAGTGGGAACATTTTGACAGCTTCTAGTGAACTCTGTCTGTAGGTAACATGGACAGAAACTAACGGCTCAGTTAGCAGAGACACTCAAGTCTACAAATAAAGCAACGGTATGGTGAATCACTGCTGTTCATCCTGTCTGCTGTTTTTAGTCTGAAAGCAGCAGGAGTGAGATTTAGAAAAATGCCCCTGCAGCCTCCTCTCAATAAAACACATAACAGTGCTTTGCTAAAGTTCCCACTATGTGTTCATTTAGGCTGTAACTCAACTGATTTATTCACCAGGAGTCACACAATCTCAAAGGCAACTAAAGCAAGTAAGACCTTCACTTTAATTTGCTTCAGCCATATGTTTCTGGTGATCTCTCTCTCTCTCTCTCTCTTTTAAAAAGTTTTCCAGGATTCGTTGACATTGGAGGCAGACAGAGACAGACAGGCAGACAGACAGACAGACAGACACAGACAGACAGACAGACAGACAGACAGACAGACAGACAGACAGACAGACAGACAGACAGACAGACAGATAGACAGGCAGGTAGGCAGAGACAGACAGTCAGTCTGTCATACACAGTGCTTTAAGTGGAAAAAAATAAGTGCCGGTACTCTCCTTATTAGTTCGAGATTATATATATAAATATACATCTCTGTGTATATATATATATATATATATATATATATATATATATATATATATATATATATATATATATATATATATACAATCCTCATGAAAGAAATTCAGATTCACTCAGTCATCAGTTTAGTCACTAATTCTTCCCAATGCGTCCTCCCCTCATACCTGTAGACTCCATCACTGGATTCTATTTGTCTAAAAGACAATTCAGGACAAGACACCTCTCTATCTGTCCTCTCTTCTACACCTGGCCCATAATAAATGTCACAGGAGGTCTAGTGAAGATCTTCAGCTCTAGTCTAGTTAACTAGACCGTCAGTTCTGCTCTGCAGACTTTGAGTCTGGCTTACCTTGTCATCTCCAACACTACTGTCTTCAGCTC
>SSNR01000464.1:238702-343327 GCA_006937965.1 Callopanchax toddi
CAGCTATGTTTTATGCTCAGTATGGGATGACAAGGAGTGACTCTGTTTCAGTCAATAAACTGAAACCTGTCAAAGCCTAATCCAAAGGCTCATGGCAGAAGCTGAACATTTTGTGGCTAAAAAGTTTCAAAATAATAATTTAAAAGTTTAGCATCTGATCAGATACACTAGTTACTCAAATAATTCAGTCACCAAGGAGCAAAGAGCAGTGACATCATTACCTTTATTGTATTATTACTTGTGTTTTGTTAAAGAAAACTCAGTTTTCTACTGACCACTACTGGCTGGTGCAGCAAAACACATGCATAAGCAAAAATGTAATTATTATATAATAATTATTATCTACTTTAATTATTTTATTCACTGTAAAATGTTAGAATATTGGACTAAATCACAAATGTGTGAAAGCTGATTTGATCTGGTATCTAGAAAAATGTGGATGAGAGCCAACCTGGGGATTTCAAGGCTGTGGATGTTGTAGGACTGTTGTGGTTGACATGACTCTGTCACTCTGTCAACATTGCGTGGTCATCGAGAGCAGTTCCTGTGGAGTGGCAGACTGGGGTGGTGGTCCCCATTTTAAGAAAGGGGATCACAGTCCTCAGCCACCTGTGAAAGGTCTACTCCAGGGTACTGGAGAGCAGGGTCTGGTCGATAGTTGTATCTCAGATAGAGGAGGATCAGTGTGGTTTTCATCCTGGTCGTGGAACTGTGGACCAGCTCTTTACCCTCGCTAGGGTGATGGAGGTGTCATGGGAGTTTGCCCAACCAATCCACATGTGTTTTGTGGATTTGGAGAAGGCTTATGACCGTGTTCCCAGGAGTACGGGGTGGATGGTCTTTTGTTAAGGGCCATTCAGTCCCTGTACCAGAGGAATGTGAGTTTGGTCCGCATAGCTGGCAGTAAGTCGGACCTGTTCCCTGTGAGGGTTGGACTCCGCCAGGGCTGCCCTTTGTCACCGGTTCTGTTCATAATCTTTATGGACAGGATTTCTAGGGGCAGCCGTGGTGTGGAGGGTGTCGAGTTTGGTGACAGGAGGATCTCATTTCTGCTTTTTGCGGATGATGTGGTCCTCCTAGCTTCATCAGGCTCTGACCTTCAGCTCTTGCTGGGGAGGTTCGCAGCCAAGTGTGAAGCGGCTGGGATGAGGATTAGCACCTCTAAGTCTGAGACCATGGTTCTCGACCAGAAAAAGGGTGGCTTGCCAACTCTGGGTCAGGAGGGAGGTTCTGTATAGCTCCTGGTGGGATCCTTAGGTTTTCCTGGGAACCTCCTCTTGAAGAAGTTCAACAGGGATCCAGACCACATGATTGATCCATCTCAGCTCTGGATGTGGAGGAGCAGCAGCTCTGTTCCAAACTCATCCTGCATGACTGAACTTCTCTCTAAGGCTGAGCCTGGCCACCCTATGGAGGAAGCACACTTTAGACACTTGTATCCAGGATCTTGTTCTTTCAGTCATGATCCACATCTCATCATCATCATCATAGGTGAGAACATAGATGGACCAGTATATCAAGAGCTTTGCCTTTTAGCTTTGCTGCTGCTGTACCATAACAGACCAGAGCAAAGCTCACATTACTGCAGACAAAGTCCATCACTCAGGAAAAGACACCAAAACACTTAAACTTCTCCACCTTGTTGGTCAAGAACCATGGCTTCAGATTTGAAGGAGCCAACTGTCATCCTGGTGGCTTCACAAACACCACCCCAGTGCACGCTACAGGGAGGGGCTTCAAGATAACAACAGAACCAAAGAGCAGAGGTAAGAACCTGAGGTTCCCAAACCAGACAATATGTGAGCTTATTTTAGCATTAGAATGTTAACATGCTAACTATCTTGGTAGCATAATGCTAAAATGTTAGCAACAATGTGTGCACTTTTACATTTACAACACAAATTATAGATCAAATCGGCTCAGTCGTGGGATGGGTGCAAATAATATTTTTAGCATTTTGACTCATCTTGGTCACATAAAAACAAAAAATCATATTAAAATGAATGGAGTTCACATTAAAGGCTACTTCACGCAAAGCAGCAGTAACACTCAGAAACTACATTCAGAGTTTAAACAGGTCACAAGACTCTGGACTCTAACATATTGAGGCAGTTTAGTATTTTTCTTTTACCATGTTTGTACAAACACAATGTAATTCACAAGACACCACACCAGAAAATGTTTTGAAATGAATCAATCTGCCTGTGCACCTTGATAAAGTCTTACTGCTGTTTGACTGTTACACCTAGAAACGTCATTCAAATTTTAAACAGCTCACAAGACATTAGACTCTGACATATTGATGCAGTTTTTTGATATCTTGTATCAGTTTTGTTAAATCACAGGGGAAGTTTGATGACATTTTCAGATCTTACATAAAATATACATAATACATTTTTGGTGGCAACTCTACACTTTCTTGGAGGACTATCAAGAGAACCTTAAGTCCTACTGAGAGTCATACCAGCTTAAAGTAGAAACAAATCCCCACAGTTTGAGCTATACTACCTGCATGTCCTCCAAAAGGCGTGGGAGTAGGAAGGAGTTTGATCCACTGTAACTTTCAGGGCTTGCACATTTCATGGCAGCTTTTGTGAACATCTATACTCCCACACCATTTTGTACTACATATACAAATTATGCATCCAGACAGAGTGACTGTTGCTCTCTTTTGAGTGAGGAGGCTGTTATGGCTGTATAGGCATTATGGTTCATTCACAGTCTCTCTCAGAATGAGGTGTGGTCAGCCATTCTCTTCCACTGAAGCCCATTATACTGTAAGGGAGGGAAAATCCTGTCAGATTATTCCTCATTTATCTAAAGTCAAATCTCCCACATACATCTATGTAGCAACACAAGAATTCATCCAGGTGACCACCAAAGTCTCCTGTCTGATGGTTTACAGCTTATTGTTTTCATACAGCGGCTGTCTGTATAAGCAAAATGATTCTTTATGTCATCAGAGGGATTCACTTGTCATTCAGAATCTTTCTGCTCACAAGGATGGAAAATCCAGCCTTCTGATTATCTGAGGCTGTCTCCAAGGTTCTGCTGTTAAGAGGCTCCACATGGCAGGACCCTTCAGAGTTTCTTATGGACGTTTCTTGTTCCCTTTAAATGTTGTTTTCAAAATTAACCAAAATGTGTTGACAAGCCCCAAAGCTTCTAACAAAAAGGTCCTTTTGACAGATGAGACAAAACTCTTAAGTTATATCAGATACATGTTCTCAAATACAAAAATGAAGCATCCAATGAAAAGGACACTGGCACAAACATGGACCATGAAGGAGGCTCGGTTCTGTTCTGGAGCCGTTTGGCTGCATCTGGACCAGAATCTGTTCAGGGTCCAATGAAATCTCAAGACTATCAAGACATTCTGGAGCTAAATGTGCTGCAAAGCGCGGTCAGAGACTCAGCAGGTGTAATGACCTCTGCAGTGCTTTTTGTTCATGACAATCAGATGACATTTAATTTGCACCATCATGAGCACCTGTATCATCAGCTGGCTGCTTGAGCTGTTTCATTGATGAGAATGTAATGCTTAAAAAAAAGTCTGTGTTTCAGCTGTGGACACACAATCTGTAGAAGAAGGAGAACACTGCCCTGTGTCTGTATGAATGTGCAAAGCAGGGAAGCCATGCATGATTTGTTACCAAACAAATCATGCATGGCTTCAAAGCACTCAGAGTGATGCTCTGTCTGCTAACCTTCCTCCTCTGCAGCGACCATAGCATTCCACTGAGTGAAAATGATAACACACTTGGCTTAAAGCACTCACACGAGCACAGCACCTAAGAGTTTTGACCTTCAGTGTTTCACAGGCTGCATTTGAACACTCACGGTCACCACTGAAATTGGCACAAATACAGGAAACCCAAAACAAGCTTGACTGGAAAATGATTGAAAAGGCTCTTAGCTGGTATGTATATCACACCAGCCCCCGTTAGCAGGGGGTGTTTGTTTTTGTTTTCACGTCGCTGTTATGAACAGAGAGTAATGTGAAAGTTAAAGTACTAAAGATGTGTTTTTATTATGTCATTAATTATATGTTTTATTTGTTTAGAATTGAGTAAAATACACAATAAATAAGTAAAACATTAAATTAGATCTCATCAAAACACTTTAAATTACCCAATTAGATTGGATCATTTCTAAATAAATGTCTTTATTACATCATTGATCTAAAAATAGGTGTTTTACTAAATATGGTTAAAACCATCATCATTCTAGACAGTCAAAATGTAGCACCAGCCATAGATTTATGACATGTTGAGACTTCTGACAGAGCTTTTAGACAAGGAGTACTTCATATTGTACTCCAGACTATAAGGAATAGTACTCACAGAAGGACCTCATTGGATGATTGTAGAGACGAGGCCAAGGCTCTTGGCGAGCCACTTCCCTCCAGCTCTTGAATGATGAATGGCTCCTCTATTAGCGGATATGCAATGAGCCATTCGCAGCCATGACAACTAGAATCTGCAAAGGTCAGGAGTGTAAAACAGAGGAAAGCTACAATTGTACACACACACACACATGCACACACACACACACAGAAATATAGTGAGAAATTAAAGGCAAAACAAACACAGGGTCACTGTGTAGAGAAGATCAGTTTGAGCAATTCTTGGTGTTTGGTTCATGTAGGCAAGAAATTCATCACTCACTCACTCTATGGTGACATTTCCTTGCCTGGTCTCAACACTAAACATGTTCTAATTCTGCACTTTCTATAAGCAAAAACTGATTTTATTGTTCTTTGGTTTTTTTTTTTGCAATTGGTATTTTCCAATGGGCTGCATGTGGTGCAGTGGGTAGCACTGTTGCTTTGCAGCAAGGAGGTCATGGGTTCACTTCGCGGCTCTGCAGCCTCTCTGGAGTGGAGTTAGTATGTTCTTCTCATGGCACGCATGTTTCTCCGGCTTCCTCCCACAGAACAAAAACATGCAGGTTAGGATCACTGGTGACTCTAAAATGATGCTATAGGTGTGAGTGGTTGTTTGTCTCTATGTGGTCCTGTGATGGACAGGGTGTCCCCATCTCTCACCTTGCATTCATTCTATCCATTTAAATCTATGCATGTTTACAAATCAAATACACACACTGTCATGGTGCGGGGTAGTGCAGGACCCAGGTGCAGAGGATGGAGGCAGGAACAGGTAAGGAGTGACAAAAAAGCCTGAACTCATGAGACACAACACACAAGGCTGGGGATACAACACAAGGAAGTGACAGGGAGTGACTGAACTAAACAGCTTATGTAGGGAGGGAGGTGATCAGGGGGACGAGACACACCTGTGGACGATTAGTACAGGACACAGGAGGAGGAACATGGAAACAGGCACGAGCTGGACACAAGGGGGAAGAACATGACACACACACACACACACACACACACACACACACACACACACACACACACACACACACACACACACACTGTTAAAAGTATGCAGGGATCTAGCTTTAAAAATTGCTTCAGTTTGTTACATGTAATTAAATATGGTTAATAAGTTTATTTTAAATTAACTTGGAAAAACCTTATCTTGCAAAAAATTGAAGCAATTCTTTAAAGTTAAATCCCTGTTTTTCTTTACATATGGATTTCCATCATCACACCTCAGCAGCTCCACAGGCTGATCTCCTCCATGCTCCATGCCACCAAGCATGGATGCAGGAGTTCATCAAAAAGGAGGTCCAACCAGGTGCTGAGTGGATAGAAATGAACAGACTTTTCAGAAACCTGATGTTTCTGTTTAGATTTCTGTTTTTATTGATCTGACGTAATATTCAAATTTTCTGAGAGAATTTTAGGATTTCGTTATCTGTAACCATAGCCATCAAAATCAAAAGAAATAAAGACTTAAAAATGTCCACTCTATATGATAGATGAGGTTCACTCTCTAATACAAATGTTTATATTACTTCATACTATATATATATATATATATATATATATATATATATATATATATATATATATATATATATATATATATATATATATATATATATATATATGCTGTATATTCTTAAGCAAGACATTCCTCATTCATGTCTTCAAGAAGGACAAAGTAAAAATACACACACAGTAAGCAGAGATGGATGAGAACTGTATACTTTCTTTAAAAGCCAGGAGATGTGTAACAGCAAAGCTCTATTCCTCTATTTTTCTAAAATCTATTTCATGGCATTTTTTCCTCCAGTTTAAAGGCAGCAGAGGACAACAAACAAGGACAGTATTTTTCTCCCAGTTATGGGCCTGCCCCTTGTGACTGTAGAATGGTGGGTGGTGGTTGCCTGTTTGTCAAAGGCCCACCAGCCTTGTCCATTTTGACAGTCACATGGGAGCAGTAATGATCCTAAAAGCTGCAATTAAGCTGACTGTTGCGTTCCAGGGAAGTGCCTGGCGCCGGCACTGTGCAGCACCTATTATTTCCATTGGGAATACTCTCCATAGTGCAGCATTTCTCTTTTCTTCTCTTTCCCCTCAACCAATATAACTTTTTTCTTTTTTTAAATATTTAAACAATTGTATACATACAGTCCTTTTGCTCAGCAGATTGAATTTTAAGTCTATTTTTGACGGAATTCTTTAGAAATCTGTCAACTATGTACCGTTTCTTTCATGTAGGATTCACATGAAGTTGATATGTTATTTTATTGTAATTAAAACAGCTGTAATAGTTGACATTTAACCAGTCAGGTGTCTGTATTTGTGCTGTGTGGCATCACAGGAAGCAGAAATAAACCCTTAATATTCAGACGGAGTTCTGTTTGTTAGCAGGTTCAATCTGTACAGACCTGTTTGATTCCTGATTGCTAATTGGGAAGTTTTAGCCATGATTGACTAATAATTATTTACAAAGTCCATCTTAATTCAATAAAGTTGTTGAGACTTCCTGCTAAATACCATCATCAAAAGATATCATTAATTAGCAGATCTCTTTAATAACACTCTAGATAAAACGTGACGCCATTACCATTTTGGAAAATGCATCATCTGGGTCTAAACAGCTAGACTGAAGTTTATTGATTGTTTATTGGCTGAGCTGATACTGTATAGTACAACAGTAATTATGCCTGTCAGCAGGGAATAGTGTGGTAGAGGCCACCACCAGGCAGCAAGCAGGAAAATGAGATGTACAGTAAAATAGCAGGTGGGGAAATCTATCAAAGCCCTTTGGCAAACACAGACAAAAAGAGGGGAAAAATCATTTTAATTAGCTGAGTGAATGTGATTTGCTGAATGCGAGGGGAGCCAAGCTCTCTGCTCTGCACATTAAATGGTCTAATTTTCTGTGCAGAATAAGTCCCATCTGAGCAGCCCTGGCTGCAGTCAATCATGTTAAAAGCTGCGGGTGCTTAATTTGATTTACCAATATAAAATGCAAATGAGGTGATCAAGTGGAGTGGAAGCCAGGAGTAGGAGGCTCTTTTAAGCCATCAAGTTAAATGGGAAGAGACAGCGGACTGTCAATGTAAAGAATGTTCCAGCAAATTTGTTTGATTAGTGCTTTAGAATGTAAATAACGTTGTTAATTGTTAGGCAGATTCCTAAATATCAAACAAAACTCAGGCTGCATTTGTAAAATTCTGCAACAACTCCAAAGTCTCAAACATATGTTACATTTTCTCTCAAACTGCCCCCTTTCAATATGTGAAAAGACTAATTAAATAAGTGGAAGATGGCACAACAGCCCCTGACAATAGTAAATGAGATAATGCCTGTAATTAGGCCCGCACAAGCCTGGCCATATGCCTTTGTACAGCACTTAGGCAGAACTAAGCTGTGGCTGTGAGGACAAATCAAATAACTGTGTGCAGAAAATGCCCCTGGGACTCACCCTCCTTACTTTAGCAACCCGACCACTTACACCATGGGAATAACTGAGACACAAGTCTCCTAGAAGGGAAACAGATGTTCAAAATCAGCCACGCAATAGTAGAGTTAACATACATTTTTAACAGAGCTGGTTTATGCAGTTAGTCGTGTCCGTTTGGCTAAAACATTCAGCTGAAGCATCTGTCCACAGGCTAAAATAATATTCAGTTGCCTGGAGACACATCCAGAAACGACAGCCACCGTACTGCAGGGTCACACTGAGACTTATTACTGCTGACATTCAATGTTACCATTCCCAGTGCTTAGCCAGCCCAGTGATCCCAGTCAGAACAATACGTTTGGTGGGACCAGGTCCATTTTTGTCTTTTCTTTCTTAGTATTTTTTATATCAGTTTGTGATAATTTTGTTTAACATGCATTTGATTTGTAGAGCTCTTTGTTCAACCAGTTAAAAGATCAATGTTCTGAAATCTAAAGAACATCATGAATTAAAATGAGCGGAAATGAATTATAGTGTCATAATTTTATAAGAGTCGAATAAAAAATATGCTGTTGGAATATTTGCTGATTAGACAAAAAGCCTTTGACACTGTTATTCATGGTATTTTAATTGATACATTGGAAAAATATTGGATTAGAGGGTTTGTATTAAACCGGCTAACGAGTTATGAGACAGGAAATAATTAGTGAAGCTAGGTGAACATGACTCAGTGTCTTTAGGCATTGCTCGTGGTGTTCCTCAGGAGTCAAATCTGGGTCTAAAAGTTTTTTAAATCAATAAATGACATTTGTGAGTCTTAAACTATAGAGCTGTTTGCTAATGACACGACTGTTTTCTGCTTTACAGGAAATGCAAAAATAACTAAGATAAATGTTAAGTTGTGATAAATTAGGAAATGTGTAAATTAAAAATATGATTAGATGACAATACATTAAAGTTAAACTTAACAAATAAAACATTTTGGAAATAACAAAATAAGTATGAAAATCTTGGTGGAAGGTGTGAAGACTGAAAAAGTGCACAAAATTAAGTTCCTTGGGTAATTATATATGACAAAAAGATCTGGAAACCACACCTTCAACACATTCAGAGTAAGAGAAGTAACAGAACAACAATGTTCTGAAACGAGTTGAACTAGCAAAACACCTAAAGTCACCTCACTCTGACCACTGATCTATGAGGGGAAACCTGGTGTGGTCAGCAGCTGAGGGGACAGGTAGCATAGGGCTCCTCACTGTGTCACACGTCAATCCAGTTGCAGCTCAGAGCTGTTTATGTTTATGGACAGGATTTCTAGGTCAGTCGTGGTGGAGGGTGTCGAGTTTGGTGGCAGGAGAATCTCGTCTCTGCTTTTTGTGGATGATGTGGTCCTCCTAGCTTCATCAGGCTCTGACCTTCAGATCTTGCTGGGGAGGTTCGCAGCCGAGTGTGAAGCGGCTGGGACGAAGATCAGCAACTCCAGATCACAGATCATGGTCCTTGACCAGAAAAGGGTGGATTGCCAACTCCGGGTCGTGAGGGAGGTCCTGCCTCAAGTGGAGGAGTTTAAATATCTCTGGGTCTTGTTCACAAGTGAGAGAAGGAGGGAGCGGGAGATCAACAGGCGGATTGGGGCAGCGTCTGCAGTGATGCGGACGCTGAACCGGTCTGTTGTGATGAAGAAGGCGCTGAGCCAGAAAGCAAGGCTCTCGATTTACCGATGGATCTACATCCCACTCCTCACCTATGGTCATGAGCTTTGGGTAATGACTGAAAGAACGAGGTCGTGGATACAAGTGACTGAAATGAGTTTCCTCTGCAGGGTGGCCGGACTCAGCCTTAGAGAGAGGGTGAGGAGCTCGGAGTAGAGCTGCTGCTCCTCCACCTCGAGAGGAGCCAGTTGAGGTGGTTCATGCATCTCAGAATCAGAATCAAAATCAGAAGCATTTTATTGACCAAGATAGTGATGTCTCACAATCAAGGAATTTGACTTGGTTACAGACCCAGGCAGCTTCTGATAAGCACCTTCTTTGCAGATGAATGTGTGAAACATGGTTCAAGGGAGGAGAAGGAGAGAGGAAGATAAAAACAACAGCTTTTCAGCTCATCTTCAGCAGGAGGCCAGCTGATAAACGGTGGAAAAACCTGGCTCGTTACAGTCACACAATGGGAGAAAAGAAAAGAAACATGCCAGGAGGTGTGTGTGTGTCCGTCCCCAGCTATCTGGTTAGGATGCCTCCTGGACGCCTCCCTCGGGAGGTGGGGGTCTCAGCCCTGCCTCCACTGGTTGCCCCATGTCGGTGCATCGGCTGCTGCTGTCGGTGCAGAGGGCTCCTCTGATGGCGTTTCCTTATCCACCTGCTTATCTGTACTCAGCCCAACGTCCTTTGTATGTTTGTCTTCCTCAGTCTGTCTGTCTGTCTGTCTGTGCTCTTTAGGGGGAAGAATGGGAACGTGGTTTATGTGGGGTCATTTTAACTTGTAAAGCGCCTTGTGTTACAATTTTTATTTGTATGAAAGGCGCTTTATAAATAAAGTTTATTACTATTATTATTATGTCCTGCTGGCAGGAGGCCCCCAGGTCAACCCAGGACAAGCTGGAGGAAATACATCTTAAGGTTGGCCAGGGAACGCCTGGGCGTCCCAGCTGAGGATCTGGTGGACTTAGCTGGGGAGAGGATGGTCTGGGATGCCCGACTTGGGATGCTGCCCCTTTGGCCTGGACTCGAAATAGCGGAGGAAAGCGAGGCGGGGAGGCCACTGTAAAGATATTTTCTGCACTGTGTTGCAGATACGTTCTACACCAACTCATGTAGCTGCATGTATTGATTCCAACATATTGTTATAGAAAAAGTCCCCAGGATCTGGGCCAAAACTCTGTCCTTCAGGATGACAAGCTGCTCCATCTCAACGACAGACAAACAGCACTCATCATTCGCTGGAGTAAACATGCATGGTGGAGCGATCAGTACTCAGTAGTGTCTGATCACACTGCACTAACTGGAGATGGGAACAGCAGAGACAGAAGGTCCAGAAAAAGAAAAAGAAAGTGTTTCCTCAGAGTGATCTGAAGGTCTAAGGGACGAAGAACAAAGTCATGTTCAAAATCAACAAACAGGAGGTTGTTGATCAGTGTCCAGATTTATATGCAAACAAAGACCAATGTTTGGACATTGGTCTTCATCAGATTTAGTAAACCAGAGGGAAACATGTTCATCTTAACCCTGGGAAAACAGATTGACTAAAGAGTGGAGGGTCTGAGTTTAGGTGAGCAGATTCCTGTCACAGGTTGAGCTTTAGAGAAATCAGATGAAACTTCTAAATGAAACAGAAAGTTGTCCTTTAGGATAGATGCTCCACACCAGCTCTGAAGAAGAGAAAAATGTTTCCCTGAGCTCCTGCCTGGAACTGGAAGGTTTGTTTTCCATTTTCTCTCTGAGTTTTGTTTACAATAAGTGTCAGCCTATCTGTTTATTATAGCTCTACACAGCTGAGCCAGCTACGACAGCTGCTGATGCACCGCAGCCTTGTTTATTCACTCCAAGTCAGATTATTGAAAGGAGCTTTATGTGTAAACTCTATTAGGCAACATTTGAAAAGTTTGCTTCAAATTTGCTTCGACATTTGATAGAAAGCCAGCTAATGTATCCAACAAATGCCCATTATTATATTGGCTGGTTTGATCAAAGTGTCAGAAAGTATATAGGAAGTAAACATGTACAGCACAATGCAGCCCACCGTGCACAGCCATTCCCCATGGCAGGTCTCAGACTTGTTGACTGTGGAAGCAATCACTAAGTTGTTAGGTCCTCAGATAATTACCAGCTGACTGCTTTTAAATAAAGATTGTTGGAATTTTGATTAGCAGTTTCAAGTAGTTCATGAAAAATACAGTCAAACCATTCCTGTCATTATCAAAGCTCAAGTGTAATTATTTACAGAGGATCACCAGCACCTATTGAGCTCAGTCATATCAGCTTGTTCATACACTTGTGTGTTGTTGATCAGAACAATGAATGTGATCTGTGACACCGCCACGGAAACAACTGGGTCAATGATATTTGCCTTGATGTAATTAGTTTAGTGGTTGTGTAATGGTGGAGTTGTGATGTGTGTGACTGTCTGCTGTGTGACAGAAAGACATCAGACATGTTGGAATGGTGTTTACTTTAAAATGAGTCGACTTCCTCTCCTTGTTTTACTGGGTTTAACGGAAGTGTGTTTGTAAATAATTCCAGTGTTACTTGTAGAGAAATAGAGTTGTGTGAGTTGTCTGAATGGAACCATGTCTAAAGTAGATTGCTACCATGTTAAAGTGACATAACTCTCCCATATCTCACCCTCGTCATGTTTATTGGTGGGGGTGTAAAGGTTTTTTTAAACAGGGGTGCACATGATTTAGTCATTGAGGTACATAAGGGAGTACCTGGTGCAGATTTTTGGTGTGTACCTCTTTACTGAGGGGTGGGTGCTGACGATGCACAACCAAATCGTATGAGCACTCCTTCACCGCTCCCTGCAACAGGATGTGAAGCTCGTCAGTGTGTGATCAGAACCCTAAAAACACTGATCCACAAAGGAGCGCTCGGGCAGAGGGAACTGGTACACACATGATATCTAGTGCACATGCACACCAGTTACAGTAAAATAGCAACACATTTACTCCATCTTTTAGGAGATGGAGCTGATTTAAGACAGCAGCAACATACTTTGATCTTTGAAGCACCTGGACTAGCCATTAGCTCATCAGTAAAGATGTAACCTCTATTTCTCTGAACAGAGGCCATTCAGGACACTATATACAATAGGTGGAAATTATTCATACATTTTACACATGCTTAAAATTTTAATGACACTCATTTTGATACTAAATAAGTAGAAACTGATTGATGGAGCAACGTCTGGCTTCTGCAGAAAAGAACCTTTGAAATCTGTCTTGTTTTGCAGGAGAGTGCATAAATGCATCTGGAGAACCATGGTCTGAGATCTAGAGGTGCTGATCTTCATCCCAGTCGCTTCACACTCGGCTGCGAACCTCCCCAGCAAGAGCTGAAGGTCAGAGCCTGATGAAGCTAGGAGGACCACATCATCCGCAAAAAGCAGAGACGAGATTCTCCTGTCACCAAACTCAACACCCTCCACACCACGGCTGATCCTAGAAATCCTGTCCATAAAGGTTATGAACAGGACCGGTGACAAAGGGCAGCCCTGGTGGAGTCCAACCCTCACTGGGAACAGGTCCGACTTACTGCCGGCTATGCGGACCAGACTCACACTCCTCTGGTACAGGGACTGAATGGCCCTTAACAAAAGACCATCCACCCCGTACTCCTGGAGCGCCCCCCACTGGGTGACCCTGAGGACATAAGGTCATAAGCCTTCCCCAAATCCACAAAACACATGTGGATTGGTTGGGCAAACTCCCATGACCCCTCCATCACCCTAGCGAGGGTAAAGAGCTGGTCCACAGTTCCACGACCAGGATGAAAACCACATTGATCCTCTGATTATCTGAGATTCAACCATCGACCGGACCCTCCTCTCCAGTACCCTGGAGTAGACCATCCAGGGAGGCTGAGGAGTGTCTAACCCTACCAGAGAGGAACGCTTACTACTGAACTGAACATATTGTTGCCGTGTCCTTGCCAACGCTCTCGTCTCATTGGTTCAATTAGTCTCAGATCTCACTCCTTATGACTCCTGAGGAAGACTGTTGAAATTCCATGGTCCCTATTGTCTTTATGCCCTACCCTTTATATCCTCTTTAGCTGCTCTACTTATGGGACTTGTAGCTTTGAAAGATATCTCAATGTTTCCAGTGGTTGAATTTCCCAGAGGCAGCTTTGATTTTCTTTTCTTTCCATTTTGAAATCCAGAAACCAAAAACAGCAGCTGAATGTCTCACCGATACAATCATACTCCTGATGAAGTCAAAATGTTGTGAAATTTACATTAAACAAAGAATACTCTTTAAAATCAAAGTATTGAATCCTGGTGGAACGTATTACTAGTTTAAATCAACATGTTGCTATTAATAAAGAGGTGTTCTGATATGAGCTGATGTCTTTTGGGTACGTCTGTATCGTCCACAGACGAACTCAAAGAGCTCCTTTAATCCTCCACAATAAGAGTCTATGTCCTAAACATCTGAAACTCATGTTACTGCTCTGATAAAACTCACTATTATTAAAACACACTCATTATTCCACTCCACACACCGTCACATACAGCGTGAGGCAGTAAAGGCTGTCTAAACACCTCTTTGTGTTTCATTAGACCTCCTTGTGCTGAAGCTCAGCAGTTCAGTGGTGCAACATGTTAAATAGTAGCTCCAGACTGGAGTCAGGTTCCTGATCTACAACTTTTTCATTTCAGCAGCTGAAGCTGTGTTTCTGGGCTTTGTCACTGAAGTGAATGTATCAGCATCTGTCAGAGTGCACTGAGAGCCTGCTCTCCAAAGCAGATAGGAACCACTTAGTAGCTTCTAGGACCTCCTTCTTCCATAAATGCTGTCCCTGTACAGGAGCCTGTTTAGAGATTCAGATAAAACACAGAGAGATTATAGCACAGCCTGTTATCATCTGCTTGTCAGCAGCTGAATGACACGAGCTGTTAACTTTCTATTTTAAGGATCTGGCTTGGGTGTTCTCGTCAAAAAAGGCCCCAAAAAGCAGAAGTGATTTTGTCATTTCTTTTGTTCTGCAGGGGTAAATCCTCTCTTTTATTCTGCATTTGTCTTTTCAAGAGGGAGACTGAGCTCAGCTTTCACAGCAGTCACTGAGGGGCTATCTCCCATTCAGCAGCTACACTGTGCTCAGAAATCTATGCACAAGATGACAGGTCTCCTCTGTTTGCAGATCAAGAACATTGCATTAATTGTGCTAAGGCCCGGTAAAAAGCTAACAGATTGCAGGCCTTTTGTCAACCTTCTTAACAGTAAACAGTGAATTCCTTGATGAGACCTGAAATGACATCCACTTCTCGGTTTCTGCCTCAACATATCCACTTTTCTATGGGATGCAAATGTCACCGTCACAATGCCACAATGCCTATATCCTTCAACACTGTCTGGTCATTGGTAACACTTTAAAAAGGGACAGAGGGGGCTGGAGCCATGTCGGAGATGGAAGGTCGCACCAATCATTTCAATGAGAAAAGCAAAGAAAAGTTCATTGTATCAGAAAAATTCAAAAGAAATAAAACACCAGATTTTAAGACTTTAATACTGTATAAAAACTAATGCAACCTTTTGTCAGCTGATGTTCATTTAGCTAATGTTTCCTGCTGCTTTTACAATAATGGTCTGTAAGGTTTCATCCCTGTGTTCATGCTGTCATCAAAAAGCAGAAGCTAGACGCAGGTTGTGTCATTATCCAGCACACACCCTGTTTTAGCAATAGATGTTTATTAGGCTCGGGTAGCATTATGGTAATACCGTATACAGCCGGTGTTTAAAAATAGTATCAGTTTCAGTAGCGTCATTTTAAAAAATGCACGGTCAGGGCTGGACTGCCGGTGGACCGATGGTGACTCTGGGCCGGTCCGGACCGGAACGGGCTGGTCGCGCAGCCCTCGATCTGAGCAGCTCGTCTTAATCAGCTCGTACGAGCTCACAGCGCTTCAGTCAACAGAAGCCAAAATACACCCCCACACACTGCGACAAACACACTACACAGCTGTAAGTGCTCATGGTGGGATCCTAACCCTAACCCGTGTCCAAAAATACCCAGGCTGAATTACGGTCCCAGTCCAGCCCTGGTCACGGTAATACCGTACACTACGGGAAATATGGAGGAAGTTTGACGGTATCAACATTTGGATACCACCCAAACCTAATGTTTCTGTTTATTCTGCACAGTCCTGTTGTTCTGTTGTGGGTCAGCTCAGTTAAAGCTCTGTAACGTCCAACACCATCAGCACTCCTCAGGAAGGTTTCTCTCCTTCCAGTCCTTCATCTTCCTCAGTGGTTGAGCTCATGTCAAAAGTAAGAGAAGCTCAGGATGCAGACACAGGAATCTGTATTCCAGTCAGTTTTCATTCCAAGTTCTCCAGAAAACTTTCACTTTACTTACCTGTCATCCAGGAATTAGCCATATCCTGTCCCTTCTAAAAGATTACTGTGATGGGGTGATGAAGTAAACAGTGTTAATAAATGACACGCTTTGAATTTAATGTGTCCTCTCACTGACTCATCACATGGCTTATGGGTTTTAAAGAGTTACTCAGGAGACTGAAAAGGTGTGTTTTAAATGGACCAGTCTGGTCCAAGTTGCCAAATTTGTCCAGGTTCACCCCTGATGCAGGCTGATTACCAGGGGTGCACATGAGCAGACCGCGGGCGGTCCAACTGGTCTACTCCCTGGTGTTCTGGGAAGTGCTCCAGCAACAATCATTGTGACAGTCCCAACGTGGTCAGTCTGCTCCACATGGTGATTCCGTCAATGGCTATCGTGTTGATCAAATGTACAAAATTAAAATCTGCAGAGTTCTAGTTGGTTCATCCTGTGGTCTTAATAATCCAGCAGCAACAGCCAAGTGACGGCTGAATCCATCACATCCAGATGCGTCACATCTGGGCTCTGATGCAGCCTCGTTAACCTCCACCTGGCTGTTCATAACTCTGTGATCAGTGGAGTTTTTAAAATGCTGATGTTATGATTAAAATCTGCTAACTGTGACGTCTCAACCAAAAGAAGTGCTTGGCTAGTCAGACACAAAAATACCTCCCAAAACGTAAACATTCACTCTGATATACTACATATGATATTTAACCCTTTGATTAACACAAGCACATTCAGGTGTTTTAATTTGTAGAATGTTTTATTATATTTCCATACATATAGTTGATAACTGAAGCAAGATTGAATGTTCTCAATTTTTTAAAATAAATTTCTTTTATATTTAGCCCAGGGGTCACGTTATCTGAATATTTTCTGTCTTTGACCATTTTTTAAAATGGTGACAGAAAAACTCTGAAGGTACTTGGTGGCGAGTGAACATGTTGATTAGCTGTTGTCTAAAAAAATGTAACAAAAACTGAGTGTTGGAAGTTTCTTCAAAAAGCCAAATAACAATGGAAGTTAATAAACTGATGCAGTGGATGATGAAGGACAAACAAGTAATCAACCTGAGAATCTGTCTTTCTGAGGCAAAAGTCCAAAACCTCGGGACCACATCCTCAGTGATCCCACCTGAGACGTTTGACTACGCACAAGCGAGTGAACAATTCAAATCCATGTGGACCAGCTGGTTCATTTTGTTTGTGCTGTTGTTTCATTTCATTGTTTATGTGTAGCTACTGGGGGCTCTGGTTTAGCCTTTTATAAACGATTTGATCTGAAGTGTTAACGTCCCAAAGCACAACGTGTTCATAGAGACCCATTCAAATCACATATTATGATCTGTATATATAAAACCTGCATATTCTCATTTCTTGGTTTCATCATGGGGCTTTCATTTTGGGCTATGAGGAACCATAAATGGTAAATATCAAATAATATCAATGTCTCTGTGACATGGAGAGGTAAACAGCTCCTGTTCAGAAAGCTCCAGGTTTTACTGTCTGCAGGTTTTATGTTTCTTTATGAGAATTGTTTTATGTTGAGTTTAACTCTGGAGCATTTTTATTTCACAAACATACTTTTGGAAGAAACAGAAGTGAGATACACAATATTCTTTGTTTTGCACATAAAGAATGTTTTGTTCTTTTTTGTCCGTTACATTTTTGAATCCTGCAGCTTTGATTTGTTGAACTTATTTTAATGTTCGATGATTCTCTGAACCAGACGACCAGAAAGAAGCAGCTTGACCTCCACATGTAGGTTTTTGACAGGATGAATTAAATTGATCGAGTCTGTCATGAAAAAATACTTCAAATAATTGAATATAAAATATACAATATGTCAGGTATACTTTGATAAACCTGAGACCACAGTATGAATGAAACTATGTCTGTTTGAACAACATTAACCATTATCTTAACTACTTGCTGACATCACAGTAATATTTACCATGTTGACAGTGAACTGATGCTGTATTGAAGTACAGCAGTACTTTAGGACTAGTGTTTCCAGACAATGCTTATGTTTTGCATCTATTCACACATTAGAGACACCAGATTGAACCCATGGAGCTGCTGAAGCATCAGGTGTGTAAAGTGGGGGGGGGGGGCGTGAATTCAGACTAGACAGCCTGATGGTTAAAGTTAGGGTTGAGTTCATGTGTGAAAACAGGTTTTTTTGATCATTTTATTTTGGCAAATTTTAATAAACTTTGGCTTTGATAAAAGTTTTAATAACAAAATGAATTTCCTGCTATTCATATCCCAGAATAGAGCTGTTTATTAGTTACTGCTGTATAAGATAAAGTCTTAGTTTTTATAGAAGGTCTTAAAAAGTCTCAAAAATGTATTGAAGTCTAGATCTCTGCAGTGTAAATGATGCAGCTAATGTTCTAATGAATAAACCCTGAATCAAGTTTTCATGATGTTTATTGAGGGAACAATATGTAACATTTTTCAGACCACAAAAGGAAGTTGCATCAGGACAGAAACTAGCAATTTATGGCAATTTGGGAAATTCCTTTTAATTTTGTATTTATCGTTAGGCACTGAAATAGCTGAAATAAAAAATAATTTATAAAATAGTTGGAGCTGGGTTTGTCATGTGCAGTGAGACTTATTGTGATGATATTTTTAAAAACTTGTCCACAAATCCAGCAACACCAGAGTGTGAGGAACCGGGGTTCCCTGCAAATGTTCTGAGGCATTTTGGATAGTCTCTTTCAAATGCTGGTTGCAATTTGTCCGCAACCGTCCCAGCTCAGTCAGATCCTGACTTTACCTCACAGCTTCTAATGGATGGAAAATAATTATGGTTTGGAAAAAAACATGCCTATATGAAGCATCTTAGTCCTGAGGGCTCCAATCCTCACACTCTTCTTCCTGTTGGGGGTCAAGACTCTCCAGTTAAAGCCCTTTGACCTCCAGCTAAAGTATCATCAGCGTTTCCTCTTATTCCCTCCATCTTCTCCTCTTCTGATAGTTAAGCAGAACACATAAAAAAAGAAACACCTACTGTCAGTTCATCACAGAGCTACCTCAACTCCAGAGAGCAGAGAAACTGCAGAATGAAAAGTCTGCTGCAGAGGTTTACACCAGGAACAGGAGCCCAGCTGCTCCAAGGCAGCAGTCAAACCACTGGAACAGTGAGACGACTCCACCGCTTCAAATGTTTCATCACCAAAACCATGTCCTTTCCATCTGGTGACGTTTATATACACTCAGCTAAATACCACATTACCACACACCAATCAGCTAACATGCTAACAGCACATCAGTTTATACAAACAGGACCTCAGGGTTCTAATGAAGGCTGTCATTGTGACCTTAACAATAAAACCATGACGCTCTCCACCAGGGCCCAGATTAGAATATATATATATTATTTTGCTAACTTTGTCTGTTCCTCTTTCTGTTTTAATGCTGATTCTATTTTTTCAGATTTCTTCAAATCACGATGTGCAGCTCATGCACAATCTGGGTATGATTTTTTTGTTTGAATTAATTTGAGCTTATTAGATATTCCGCTTCATGTTTCAGCCTATAAAGTGACACAGATGTCTGCAATACTTTGATACTTCTCACAAAACTCAGTCTTCATTTCTGTCAGTATCAACATGATGAGAACGACACTGCAGGGAATCGATCTCATTAAAGTTCCGTTACCAGTGCATTTTGAGTAGTAATTTTACTTTCTCTTTTTCACCTCTTTATCAGACTTTCTGTTCATTCTTATTTAGCCAGCGCCCTGTATGGTATGCCTTTCACTTATTATTTTGTCTCTTATAAGTTCAGCTCACATTCAGTTAAGCTCAGGTTTTCAGCAGCTTCTTTCAGCACTCAGCATTCAAACAGCCTTTCTGCAAGAAAAGCAACATTTTCTATTGTTTTTTTCTTTGTTGTCTCTGTTTTTCTAATTGTTTCAGTCCAGCTCTGGTTTCATTTTCTTCACTTTGAACTTCTCGTTCTTAAAGGGATACTCCACCGGGAAGTTATTTTTTGTCTATTGCCATATTCCTCAGAGTTAGATAAGTGGGCAAAAACAATTTGTAAACAGCCCAGCCGTTTTCCTGACCTGGCAGGTGGATATTCGCCTCCGGCGATATTCCTTTAGCATTAGCTTAGCGTAAAACACTGTAAGTGAATGCTAGTAGGTACCATTCACTGCCCCGTGACCTAGGCCTGGGTAAGCAGAAGGAGGTGAGGTGAGGCGAGTTTTAGAGACTAAAGCGGCCTGGTTACTCCCTGCAGGAGAAGGAATCTTCTGGCATTGACTTCAGGGAAGTCAGCATCTCTCATAGTGCAGTTGATTGAGGTATGAGTTCCAGCTGGAACCAGGACTGCCTGTCACACCCTGCAGGATAGAGAAAGAGAGAGACATGCCCACCAGCAACTCCAGCACCCAACACAGGAGGACATAACACTTTCACTCTCAGAGTGGTTTCTCATTCAGCAGTAGAGTTAAGGCCATACAACCAACCCCATATTAACTATATAACTGTTAGGGTAACAAATATCAGTGTGGATTTTATGGGTTATCTCTGCCATATTTGAAATTTGAAGACAACCTTCAACTGCGATTGGCAGGTGTCCTGCACTCCTGGAGGGGTTGATTTGTGCTTTGAACACTGAAACGCTCACAGTGAAGGAGTTGTTCTGGAGGACTGACTGCAAACGAACTCTGGTGCAGAGCAAATTACAACTGAGGTGTCTGACTGCACAGATCAGTGGGGATGGCCATGATTCAACTGTTTGGAGGGGTGAAGCCAGCAAAATGAACAGTAATGAACAATAAGGCAGTGGAGAAAACATGGCTACTGCCTGATAAACAACTTCTAATCTTATCTGTGCCCTTGAAAACAAACCCCCACGCTACAGAATGAATGAAGCAGCTGCGCGGAACCCTCCTTCCTTTCTACGTTCTCCTCCTAATCTCCTACTTCACCCCTGCTGGGGGGTGCAGGCGTGCAGCTGCGTCAGAAGTCTGTGCCTGCTGGCAGAGTTCCTGGTCCCGCCCACCTTCCCGGATGTGTTTTTTTAACTGTGGACTGTCAGTGTATTGTTTTTTGTATGCAGAGGTTTCGTCCTCATCCTTCCTTGTTGTTAGTCCTTTTCTTACCTGCTCCCATTTTTTTCCCTTTTATTGTTTTGCCCAAATATATTATTGAAGTTTTCCCTAAAATTGTTCTGCCCAAGCCCAAATATTGTATTGAAGTTTGCCCCAATATTTCTGCCCAAGTCTTATCATTTACAATGTAGATCCCCTGTATGCCCAAATCTCTGTTTTTTTTCCAATGTTTTCTCAGTTTTGCCCTTTTGTTTGTGTTGTGAAGCGCTTTGTGATGTATATCTGTGAAAGGCGCTATATACATAAACTTTACTTACTTACTTACTAACTGTTCTCCAACCAGTTCATGCAGAATGATGTGAGTTCTGAATAGAAGTAGAAATAATACAGGCAGTAAAACAGGTGAACACTTTTATCTCTCCATGAGATGATTTTATTTAATGTTTCAGTATTTTCCCACCTTTATCACTGATTTAAACAGATTCCCTCCAAAACCCAAATGACCTGCTCACCACGGTCAAATGATGTGATTGTCTGTGATACATCCAGTTTGGTACGCTTCCAGGTTAATAACTAAACGTGTCTCTTCCTGTTCTTGTTTTATACATCTCTAGATTGTTAATATGGAAATATTGGTGCTGCAGCTGTTTCAGGTTAAAGGAACGACAAGTAAGTTTAGAGAAGTCACAGAAAAATGACACATGGAATTTATTTTCCACTACTTGAAATGTATTTGAGGGAAATGTTCACATGAACTTCACATATTTTGCAGCGTATGTATATGTAGATCGGCTTTTCCCCACTGTGCACCTCAATAGCTGTAATTTGAAAACAGTTTGTGCAGCTATTGGCACCGCTTTAATCTCCTGACAGCCAAGATTAACCGCCAGCAGACACTGGATGCATTTGAATAATAATGGTAAGTAAGTAAAAATTATTTATAGAGCGCCTTTCCCAGGTAGAGAAGACACCACAAAGCACTGAACAGAACAGGTAGATAATGAATGATAAAGATAGAGAAGGACATGTTAGAGAATCACACAGAAGCTGCATTGAAAATACTTTAAAAAGGGAAACTGTTACCACTTAGGAAATGTGCACCTCCTCAGTGACTAATAGAGTAAAAAAATAATTCACTTTATTCAGTATAGGCTCCAGGTGTGTACAAACCTGTACTTTACTACAAACTGGGCTGTGTGGTCAGTGCTGATGTAATGAGATTTAACTCAAACTTTGCTTTGTGTAGCACTTTGTTTACAGCATTAAAAAATGAGTGCCTCCTCTGTTGTTGGTCAGTGAAGCCACTGTGTTTCTGAAACCTACTCACCAGGAGCCTCATGTTCAAAGGGTGTGTACAAACCTGGAAGACAACTTTTACACATATTTTCAGAGGTATGAATAATGAAATGACTGCATGTCTGCCGAGCACACGTTTCTGCTGTTACTGGTTTGTTAGTAACACTTCCTGTGCATGCTGGGAAACTGTCAATGATGAAAAAAACAACTGCTGCACACACCAGAGACACATGATAAAGAGTGGATAATGAAAAATGAGCAAAGTGGTGCAGAAAGTCCCTTTAACAACATTTCACACAGTAAGTTAAACTTTATTTATATAACACCTCAAGGTGTAAAAATCAGAAAGTGCTTCAAAATAAAATAGACACACAACCGGTGCTTTAAGAGTGCTTTTTATATGCAAATGTAGAGAATGGGTATGAATGCATAGAGCTGGGCTGACTCAGATCACAGCCTGGTGCATCTCTCCTCCATTTATAACCCAGCAGTGGAAATGATTCCTGCCATCATTAGATGTTTAAAGTGTTGGTTCCAGGAAACAAAAGAGCAACTGCATGGATGCTTTGAATCAATGGAATGGGTCATTTTCTATGAGTCCTGTGGAAAGGACATTGAAAGACTCACTGAGCGTGTCACTGATTACATTAACAATAACCAGCAGAAACTTCTAGTGCTTCCCTGTGACCAGCAGTCTTAAGACACTGCTAACCTGAAAACAAAGATCTTCAGGGTTAGTGACAGAGACAAATCACTTCAGAAGGACCTGAAGATTAGGATTAGGAGGAGAAACAGGCCTATGAAGGCAAGATGGGGTGAAACAGGTGAGGGCTGGCAGGAGACAGACCACAGGTCTGGATCAGAAGGGAGGAGGACGGATACCTGGTGGTGACAGAGACCATACAGATGGTCTAATTATGCTTATTGACTAAACTGACAGCCCTACCACACCTGGTTTGTTTCATGTGGCCCATAAGCCTCTCTTCAACATTTTACTGCTACCTTCACTTCATGCTACAATCACATTACATTCATCAGAGGTCAGAAAAAAGCTTGAACGTTTGAGGCAGGGGAAAGCAGTTGGACCTGATGGGATCAGTTCTAGGGAGCTAACGACCTGCTCCAGGTAGTTGGACCTGATGGGATCAGTTCTAGGGAGCTAAGGACCTGCTCCAGGTAGTTGGACCTGATGGGATCAGTTCTAGGGAGCTAACGACCTGCTCCAGGTAGTTGGACCTGATGGGATCAGTTCTAGGGAGCTAACGATCTGCTCCAGGTAGTTGGACCTGATGGGATCAGTTCTAGGGAGCTAACAACCTGCTCCAGGTAGCTGGACCTGATGGGATCAGTTCTAGGGAGCTAAGGACCTGCTCCAGGTAGTTGGACCTGATGGGATCAGTTCTAGGGAGCTAAGGACCTGCTCCAGGTAGTTGGACCTGATGGGATCAGTTCTAGGGAGCTAAGGACCTGCTCCAGGTAGCTGGACCTGATGGGATCAGTTCTAGGGAGCTAAGGACCTGCTCCAGGTAGCTGGACCTGATGGGATCAGTTCTAGGGAGCTAAGGACCTGCTCCAGGTAGCTGGACCTGATGGGATCAGTTCTAGGGAGCTAAGGACCTGCTCCAGGTAGCTGGGCCTGATGGGATCAGTTCTAGGGAGCTAAGGACCTGCTCCAGGTAGTTGGACCTGATGGGATCAGTTCTAGGGAGCTAAGGACCTGCTCCAGGTAGCTTTTTGAGATACATATCTGTTCAATCTAAGCCTGCAGTTTAAAACATCCTGTTTGGTTTCTGGACCCAAAAAGAAACTCTTCACATTCAACAATGATTTTAGGCCTATTGCCCTCCCCATCATGAAGACCCCAGAGAGACTGGTCCTCACTCACATCAGACCCATGACTGAATTCATGAATCTTCTATAGTTTGCCTACTAGCTAAGAAAGGGCTTGTGTGGAGCATCAAGCGCGTGTCACCGGGCATTTGTCGCTGCAGGCCTTGCTTCGTACCAGAGCATCACAAAGGGAGGTGCAAATTGAAACGAGCCGCTCACAAGCTGCACACCGTATGGTCTGGATCGGCCCAAATCACCGGCGGCCTAGCAGGCATTGCCTGGTACACCACTTGGCCAGTCCATGCCTGGGTATAGATGATGTCCTCATCTGCTACATAGTGTGTAAGTGCACCTCTATAGGAGCTTCTGTGAGGATTATAAACTTTGACTTCTCAAGCACCTTCAAGACCATCCAGTCAGGTTGCTTGAGGAGAAGATGAGGACCATGAAGCTGGAGTTAGGACTAATCTCCTGAGTGATGGACTACCTGACACACAGACCACAGTGTGTCCACCTAAAGAACTGTGTCTCTGGGAAGATGATCAGCAGCACAGGAACCCCTCAAGGAACTGTCCTGTCCTTGTTCCTGTTGTCTCTCTACACAGCTGAGCACAACTCAGAGAGCTGCTTTCTTAAAGGTCCCATGACATTGTTTTCCATGTTTTCTGACTTATCTATCATGTTGCAACGTTGAGTTCTCACCTTAAACCTGCCAGAAAGTGCAAAAAACAGCGTCCATCTGTCTCCTAGTACAGCCAGTGAGAAGCTCTTCAAGATTTCAGACCCAGGTTTCAAACCATTTTTTTCACTCCAGCCCGCTATGAGGTCATAGTGATCCGGACTTGCTTATATGGTAAATTCTCCTCCCACATGCACGTTCACGACACCTAGAGCGAGGAGGACGCCAGTGCTGTCGCCGTCATTGACCGTAGACCGTGTAGTGTTTAAGTTTCACTTTTGTTTCTCTTTCACGCGACGGCACTGCCCCCTACTGCAGCAGAAGTGTCAGGCTGCCAAATAAGGAGAAACCCAGCAGAACCGGAAGGCGGCGCTTTCTTCTGATCTCTGAGTTGCTCGTTAGGAAATAATTACAGCGTATTTTGAGTTATAATGGTGCAACGCTAATCTAGAGGCATCAGAGATTACACCTGTTCAATATAAAGTGATTTAAATATGGAGTCACAGGCACTTTAAGACATTTTCTGATGACTCACTGATTATTGAATGTATTGATGGAAATTGTAAAAAAAAAAACAGCATCCAAGAGTACAACCAGGGACTTTGTTGAGTACATGTGGTCCACAAGTCAAACGAGGTAGCTCACATGGAGATGCTGTACAAGAAGGGACAAAACTGTCCATATTTCATAAGACAGTTGAAATCTTTAAGCATCTGCAGGCAGGGCTGGACTGGGACCATCATAAAGGCTGGGCAATTTTGGTCATGACAGCCCACCATGAGCAATTACAGGTGATATTTGATGCCTCCGTTGTGGGTTTGTCCTGGGTGGGGGGGATCTGGCGACTGAGGCATTGTAAGTGCATGTGTGCCACTGAGCATCTGTATGAGTGCTTCTTAGCTACACACAAGAAATTAGGACGAACCGCTCACGTCACAGAATCCATCACCAGACATATGATGACAAGTCCAGCGGTGTCTGCAGGCCTCTGTTGTCCTTCTACCAGACTGTGATGGTCAGTGCAGGACAGAAGGACAGAACGCTACAGGAACTCATTTCTGCAAACAACCATTAGACTCTTTAACAAATTATACAAAAAAACAACACTTAATTGTAACTTTGCTGGAATATGTGCTGCTGTATGTAACAAACTGAGTTGATGCAAGGGATTAATAAAATGTCTACCCTTTTATCGGTGCTCCGGGGAAAACGTGAGGATGAAGCATTACACATGAGGTTTTAAAAAATAAAATAAAACTACAGTAAATAGAGAGACACTCTTAAACTTAGAAGAAACCTGAGCACAGGGCCGGGTTATGGACTCCTGGGCACAAAGTGCATAAACCCCCCAATCTTCAGGTTTGAAGGGTAATTTGGCAATTTTGCAGATTGTGTAGGATTTATAACACTTTCTGGTAAAAATATTATATGCACATATGTATTTTGTAGGTCACCTGAAAAAAAAAAGTGAATAGTAAAAGTGAAACCAATTAAATGATGTCCAGTTGTATTTAAAGCAAACTCTGAGGAAACTAAGTGGTTTTAGTCCAGTCAGTTTGGATCCTTGCTCTTAGACTTTTCAGAGCGTGTTTTGCTTCAGGTTGTGTGTGTGTAAGGAGCAGCTGCTTATCAGAGATGCAGGCCTCTGGGCAACGTGACACACACTCTTTTCATGGTCAGGTGGCTCCACTGGAAACAGGATCTCAGCCACATAAACCACAAGAGGTTTGAACTGGGACAAGATAGAGAGTTGGAGGGGAACACAATTTAGACCGAGCATTTTGTACTTTGTTACATAAAGTGAGAATACAAAAACAAAAATGGACCTGTCGTCATTGACTCCACTGCCTCCTTTTCCTTTTTAGAGCTAGTGAAGCCTTCTCATTGTCAGTGTGCCTGAATGCTGAGTCTGGGTAGTGTCTGCTGCAGCTGATCGTCTGTCACTCACTGGCTATCAGTCTGATAGTGGTCTTGACTGTACATGGAGTCTGAGCTGCTGCTAAAGAAGAGACAGCTACATGTTTTACACAAACACGTGTTGGAGCTGTGACGTACGGATGACCTGTCCACAGTCCACCCACATCTCACTTTACCTTCTTATAATTAGTTGAATGGCTTAGAGCTGGACTGAAGGGGGACTGGTTTGATCTGAATGGGACTGTGCTGGACTGAGTTGTAATTGAGCTGCATAGGATGAATCAGAATAGTGTATTTTGTACAACCTGAAATGGCTTTTTGTGAATTTGTGCTAAATACATCAGCTGAGTTCAACTGAAGAACTGCTGTGGTGATATGGCTTATGGCTCGGAAAGATACGGCTCGTGGTCCAGATCCAGGCCTGTTGAGTATCCCTACTCAGGGTCCGAAATTAAATTTTTGACTCACCGGCCAAGTTGGCCGGTAGATGATATAATTTACCGGCCAACATTCTAAATGATTTAGATCTACTCAAAGCTCGTTATTCTATAATATGATATCATGTTGGATCTAAACAGAGAGGAGTGACAACATAATTAAAACATCATTAATTAAAAAAAAGCTACTTTTTAGTCATTTCAGATTTTAATTTTTTTATTTTTTAGAAATGTTTTTAATGAACTTTTTTATTGAAATCTAGTCAGACTCCTTGTTTTCTCTGTCCATGAAATCTGGCCTCCTGTTTCTTTGTGCCACTTACAGCCTCATCAAAGTCCCTGTAGCGTCATCGTCTTATTTCCTAGGACAGATGAGTTGTTACGGTTCTTCTCTCTAGCGTACGGTGCAGCTCATTTGCGCAGGTGTTATGTCAGTATGAGCATATCGAGATGTGTCCCACCCCCACCAGTTCAGCAACACTCGGCAGCGTGCTCGCACTCCGTAGCACACTCTCGTTAGACAGTTGAACAGAAACAGGGAGATACATGAAGTTTTACTCGTGGAAACATGATGTTTAAATGGTTTCCATAATTCTTCTGTTGCACGAGCACAAGACCTCAGAGTCGATTTAACAACGAGCGCACGCAGCCGAGTGACACTGAACTGGCGAGGGGACACATCTCGATGGGGGGACTCAACAAAACACCGCCATCTCCAGTTCGCCACTTTTCATTAAATCTTCTGGTTGCCTCTGGTCCTGATGGTTTTTCTTCCAGTTCGACGACTTTTCCTTTTGAGGGCTGGCTGACTCCAGTTAAAAACCGCCACATTTCGCAGCTAGTTTTAACACGAAGCTAACTGCTACCTTGATAAACAGTGAATGGGGTCGGCGGAAATTATGTGCGGCGCTGACTTTTCGAGGACGCTTATAGCATGCAAGCGAGAGAGGAGCGTCAGAGAAATCCATCTAAGAGGACTAATAAACATAACTCACCATGTGGCGGATGCTGCTCCAAATTTTACTCGCCAAATAGAGCAATTTGCTCACATTTGGCGAGTGTTAATTGCGGACCCTGCCCCTACTATCAGATGACCACTTCCTGTTTCTAGAGACTCCGCCCACTTTGAGTGATGACACTATGGGTGTACTATTTAATGGTAAATGGCCTGCATTTGTAAGATGCTTTTACAAGTCAAAGCACTTCAGTCATTCACCACTCACACACTGATGGCAGTGAGCTACATTGTAGCCACAGAGGTGGAGCTGCCAGGCACCACTGGACCCTCTAACCACCACCACCACCAGCAGCAGGTAAGGTGGGTATCTGATCCAAAGCTTCACCATCAAGTGACCTGGCTGCAGCTGGGATCGAACCGATGATCCTCCAGTGGCCAGACGACCGCTCTGAGCTACTGGTATTGTAGATAAATAACTGATAGAACGGCACTTTAAAATGGCCCAGATGACCTTTAACTATGCATGCTTTTTTCAGTTAAGATGTTCAAATCTCACAAAGGGTTTCCATGAAAGCTGGCAAATCATAAACTTGTTAAAAAAATTAAAAAAACACCCCCCACTCCACGTTTAAAATCAAAGAATCTTTCATAAACACTGTGGGGAGGAATCAGCCACCTGCTTGATGTTTTCCCCTCCCTCTTTGCCTTCCATTTTTCCAGCCAACTGGCCAGGACAAAGCAAAAGGTGCACCTCTAAGGTGTACTCTCAGTGGAGAGGTTTTTCTTCTTTATTTCAAACAGGCGAGCTCTTCTCTCTCCTCACACCAAATGCAATTCAGTGGGGCCCAGCTTTATTTTCCTCCATGGGGAAAAACTTGAGCAGGGGACAACAGAAAGTGGCTTCAGAATACAGGTCTTAAAAGGGCAGCTGTAGTTTGAATGAGACTCTATTTGCTTTTGTGTTTTAAATGAGTATTGTCTGTCAGTCAGTCCAGGGCATAGATTCTGGGGCAGCCATGGTGGGGACAAATACACTGAGTGTTAGACTAGTAGACGAGTGTTAGACTAGTAGACACACACACACACACACGCACGCACACACACACACACACACCACAGAAATAAGGAGACAAGCAACAGTACATGTAGGACCGTGCTCTCCTCTGTTACTGATGGATGACACGCCGTTCTAAGGACTTTAATAGTAAGACACCATTGCTGATAGGTAAATGAAATGATTTCACATTAATGGAGGACATTTTTTTAAAACTTCCTTAAAGTCTTTTCCAAAATATGAAGAGTTGAGTTAAACCAAGGAGCAGCCTCCTCTTACTGGTCACCTCACTTTTAGCTGGGTTATCACAGCACTGCAAAAACGGATTTCTAAGAAAGTTTTTTTTTTTTAAGTTGTTTTTTATTTTTGTCGAATATTTAATACCATATATTCTTGCAGCCCTACTTGAAATAAGACAAATCTTCTTAAATATTATCAAATTTTTTAGATCTAAATTTTTAGAGCAAAAAAAATCAGCAGGTAAGCAAAATGTGCTTGTCTAGATTCCTTAAAAAAAGCACATTTTTCTGAATTTAGAAAAATTTGCTAGTTTTAAGGAATCTAGCGAGCAACTTCTGTTTACCCCATTGGCAGAGTGTTTGCTCAAATCTAGAAAATGTTACCTTATTTAAGAAGATTTGGCTTATTTCAAGTAAATATATTTTCTTTTCAGACAAAAATATGTTCAAATGTCTAAAAACAAGACTTTTAAAACTTTTTTTTAATCTGTTTTTTGAGGGAAGCTTGGTTAAGTCACCTGTGGGCCCACCACCTGCAGGAGGAACATGAAGGGTCCGGTGCAATGTGGATCGGATGGCAGACCAAGGCGGGAGCTTTGGCGGTCCGATCCCCGGACAGGAAAACTGGCTATTGGGACATGGAACGTCACCTCTCTGGCGGGGAAGGAGCTGGAGCTTGTGGAAGAGGCTGAGCGATACCGGCTAGATATAGTCGGGCTCACCTCGACACATAGCGTTGGCTCTGGAACCCGAGTCCTTGAGAGGGGTTGGACTCTCTTGTATGCTGGAGTTGCTCCGGGTGAGAGGCGGAGGGCTGGGGTGGGCTTTCTGTTAGCCCCAAGACTCTCTGCCTGTATGTTGGGGTTTTCTCCGGGGGACGAAAGGGCAGCTTCCCTGCGCCTTCGGGTTGGGGAACGGGTCCTGACTGTTGTTTGTGCTTATGCACCAAATAGCAGCTCAGAGTACCCACCCTTTTTGGAGTCTCTGGGACGAGTGCTGGATAGCGCTCCTACTGGGGACTCCATAGTCCTGCTGGGGGACTTCAATGCGCACGTGGGCAATGACAGCGTGACCTGGAGGGGCGTGATTGGGAGGAACGGCCCGCCCAATCTGAACTCGAGTGGTGTTCTGTTTTTGGACTTCTGTGCAAGTCGCAGTTTGGCCATAACGAACACCATGTTCGAACATAAGGATGCCCACCGGTACACCTGGTACCAGGGCAGCCTAGGTTACAGGTCGATGATTGACTTTATAGTTGTATCATCTGACCTGAGACCGTATGTTTTGGACACTCGAGTAAAGAGAGGAGCGGAGCTGTCAACTGATCACCACCTGGTGGTGAGTTGGATCAGATGGCAGGGGAAGATGCTACGCAGACCTGGTAGACCCAAACGTATAGTGAGGGTCTGCTGGGAACGCCTGGCAGAAGAGCCTGTCAAGATGGTCTTCAACTCCCACCTCCGGCAGAGCTTCGACCGCGTCCCGAGAGCAGTGGGGGACATTGAGTCCGAATGGGCCTTGTTCCGCTCTGCGATTGTTGAGGCGGCTGTTGCTAGCTGTGGTCGCAAGGTAGCCGGTGCCAATCGTGGCGGTAACCCCCGTACCCGCTGGTGGACACCAGAGGTTAGGGGAGCCGTCAGGCTGAAGAAGGAGGCCTACAAGGCATGGCTAGTCTGTGGGTCTCCAGAGGCAGCTGATGGGTATCGGAGGGCCAAGCGAGGTGCAGCAGTGGCAGTTTCCGAGGCAAAATCTCGAGCGTGGGAGGAGTTCGGCGAGACCATGGAGAAAGACTATCGGTCGGCTCCAAAAAGGTTCTGGCAAACCATCCGACGCCTCAGGGGAGGAAGGCGGCAACTCGCTCACACTGTTTACAGTGGGGACGGGGAGCTGCTGACATCAACTGGGGCTATAGTCGGGCGGTGGAAGGAATACTTTGAGGAGCTCCTCAATCCCACCGACACGCATTCCTATGAGGAACCAGAGCTGGGAGACCTGGGGATGGACTGTCCAATCTCTGGGGCAGAAGTCGCTGAGGTAGTCAAAAAACTACGCAGTGGCGGAGCCCCGGGGGTAGATGAGATCCGACCTGGGTATCTGAAAGCTATGGATGTTGTAGGACTGTCGTGGTTGACACGTCTCTGCAACATTGCGTGGTCATCGGCGGCAGTTCCTGTTGAGTGGCAGACCGGGGTGGTGGTTCCCATTTTTAAGAAGGGGGACCAGAGGGTGTGTTCCAACTATAGGGGGATCACACTCCTCAGCCTCCCTGGAAAGGTCTACTCCAGGGTACTGGAGAGGAGGGTCTGGTCGATAGTTGAACCTCAGATAGAAGAGGAGCAATGTGGTTTTCGGCCTGGTCGTGGAACTGTGGACCAGCTCTTTACCCTCGCTAGGGTGATGGAGGAGTCATGGGAGTTTGCCCAACCAATCCACATGTGTTTTGTGGATTTGGAGAAGGCTTATGACCGTGTCCCCAGGGACACCCTGTGGGGGGCACTCCAGGAGTACGGGGTGGATGGTCTTTTGTTAAGGGCCATTCAGTCCCTGTACCAGAGGATTGTGAGTCTGGTCCGCATAGCTGGCAGTAAGTCGGACCTGTTCCCAGTGAGGGTTGGACTCCGCCAGGGCTGCCCTTTGTCACCGGTCCTGTTCATAACCTTTATGGACAGGATTTCTAGGCGCAGCCGTGGTGTGGAGGGTGTTGAGTTTGGTGACGGGAGAATCTCGTCTCTGCTTTTTGCAGATGATGTGGTCCTCCTAGCTTCATCAGGCTCTGACCTTCAGCTCTTGCTGGGGAGGTTCGCAGCCGAGTGTGAAGCGGCTGGGATGAGGATCAGCACCTCCAAGTCTGAGGCCATGGTTCTCGGTCGGAAAAGGGTGGATTGCCAACTCCAGGTCGGGAGAGAGATCCTGCCTTAAGTGGAGGAGTTCAAGTATCTCGGGGTCTTGTTCACGAGTGAGGGAGCGGGAGATCGACAGGCGGATTGGGGCAGCGTCTGCAGTGATGCGGACGCTGAACCGGTCTGTTGTGGTGAAGAAGGAGCTGAGCCGGAAAGCAAGGCTCTCGATTTACCGGTCGATCTACCTCCCAATCCTCACCTTTGGTCATGAGCTTTGGGTAATGACCGAAAGAACGAGATCGCGGATACAAGCGGCCGAAATGAGTTTTCTGCGCAGGGTGGCCGGGCTCAGCCTTAGAGATAGGGTGAGGAGCTCGGACATTCGGGAGAGACTCTGAGTAGAACCGCTGCTCCTCCATGTAGAGAGGAGCCAGTTGAGATGGTTCGGGCATCTTGTTAGGATGCCCCCTGGACGCCTCCCCAGGGAGGTGTTTCAGGCATGTCCTGCCGGCAGGAGGCCCCCGGGTCGACCCAGGACAAGCTGGAGAAAATATATCTCTGGTTTGGCCCTGGAGCGCCTTGGGATCCTGCCGGAGGAGCTGGTAGAAGTGGCTGGGGAGAAGACCGTCTGGAACTCCCTAATTGGGATGCTGCCCCCGCGACCCGGACCCGGATAAGCGGAAGAAGACGAGACGAGACGAGACGAGCTTGGTTAAGTGGATGGCCTTTGTTGAGGGCCATTCTATCCCGGTAACAAAGCAATATGAGTCTCGTTGTTGTTGTGTTTAAGGTCTGTGTTTCCTCTGCAGGACAAAATGGGTCATTGTAAGGAATCATGTGCTTTTGTTATTGTTTTTTCTTTATTAATCACTAATCACTAATTAAAAATCTTTAAAACATTTAGACAGAACCAATTACTTTTACACAAAACAATTTCAACAGATTTTGTTTCATTTGTTAAACAAAAATCAATGAAAAACAGCAATCACATTTACTGTTTGATTATTTTAGGAGATCTAATTGAGATAAATGACCTCCAACAGCCAGATGTGGCTCTGAATAAACCTTTTGAGCTTCCAGGTCTTCAGCTTGTGTGCGACTCGTGTAAAAGTCACAGCAGCTACCTGAAAGTGTGTGGTGTTTATTTACAAATGATGGTGCATGCACATCTCATTAAAGTTACTCATAACCCATAAGTCACAGATTAAAGCCACAGAGGGCGGGGCCATCTGCTACAGTATGATGTCATCGACTATGATGTAATTGAGTTCTTTTATATAAATTTCAAATATGGAATGTGGGAAATTTATTTATTTATATTTCAGATTTGAATATATTCATTTTTTTAATATTTTAAATATATCTGATTAATTGTACTAATTAATCGATGAATGAAACCTGCTTTTATTTTTTCTGTTTCCTCCTCTGTCTGTTCCAAGTTTTAATCTTTTTACGAGACAAAAAGGTCAGGAGCTCCAGATGTTGAAAGAGTGATGGAGGAGAAGAATAAATGTAGAGGAAAAAACTATTGATCTGAGAGAAAAAATACAAAGTTGGGCAGAAGTGTCCTCAAAGAGACGATCGCTGTGTCGTTTCTTGGGTTTCTTTTCAGGTGGACAAACCAGAGTTTTACTTTCTGTAGCAAAGGCAGCAACCATAACAACACAATAAGCATTAGGATAAAACCTGTTTTGTGGATAAAGAGCAAATACAGGATAAAATGCTGCAGATGATGTTGTGTCTCATTAACTGACAGCTGTGAGAAGTTTCAGTCTGCAGGTTTTACTATTAGGACATTGACGTAGGAAGTCATTGACTTTGACAATCAATGTAATGTCAGAAAACACAACCTAAACTCAGCCAAATCACATCTGGATCAAAACTTTTTTCCTATGAATTGGACAATAGTCAGCATATTAAAAGTCTTACACTGCATCAGCACTGTTCACAGCTTCCTCCTGAAAAACATTTTTGACCTTTTTTTTTTAAATTGTATTTATTTCAATCAAAGGTAAATTAAAAGTAACAAACACTACTTACATAAAAACATACAAAGTTGAATGAAAAGGGGCAGAAGGATGAATACATCTTATATTATCAGCCCCCATTTACCAAACACAAATCACAATAATTCATTCCAACGTCTATACAACAAATTCATCTCCATCACAGTCCTGTTAGTTGTAAAATCAACGCAAACTTCATTTATATCTTCATATTTCTTCAACACACTGGATTTTATGCCTCTTTTAAACACGTACGTTGACCTTGATTGTTTTATTTCCTTGTTGAGATTGTTTCATAATTTCACAGCATTTACAGAGATACTCAGTTCCTTTATCCTGGTTCTAAATCGAGGGTTTTTTAAAGACCTATAACGTTCTCTCTTTTCAAACATATTCTGAATGTTTGTTGGTTTTTGTGTTAGCTTTATTTGTAATATTCTCCAATCAACAAAATCCTGAAATTTCAATACTTTATATTTAATAAATAAGGAGTTACGTAGATGGATCTCTATAGTGATTATTATAATGATTCTCAAAGCTCTCTTCTGTAAAATAAACAAAGGTTGTGAAGAGTTTTATATGGGGATCCCCAGATTTCTACACAGTAAGTTAAATAAGGTCTGATCAGTGCATTATACAATATCCCAGAGCGATTCAATAAAAACTTGACCCTATGTAGTACACCTATGGCAATTTTACCTTTTATATAAACAATATGTGACCTCCAGGTCAGATCCTCATTGAACATGACTCCCAAAAATGTGGTTTCTTTCACTCTATTAATTTCCATTCTGTCTATTGTTAATTGTTATTGGGCAGCGTCTGCAGTGATGTGGACACTGAACCGGTCTGTTGTGGTGAAGAGGGAGCTGAGCCAGAAAGCAAGGCTCTCGATTTACCGGTCGGTCTACGTCCCAATCCTCACCTATGGTCATGAGCTTTGGGTAATGACCGAAAGAACGAGATCGCGAATACAAGCGGCTGAAATGAGTTTCCTCCGCAGGGTGGCCGGGCTCAGCCTTAGGGATAGGGTAAGAAGCTCGGACATTCGGGAGAGACTCGGAGTAGAGTCGCTGCTCCTCCATATCGAAAGGAGCCAGTTGAGGTGGTTCGGGCATCTGGTAAGGATGCCTCCTGGACGCCTCCCTCGGGAGGTGTTCTGGGCATGTCCTGCCGGCAGGAGGCCCCCGGGTCGACCCAGGACAAGCTGGAGGAAATACATCTTCAGTTTGGCCTGGGAACACCTGGGCGTCCCAGCTGAGGAGCTGGTGGACTTGGCCGGGGAGAAGTGGCCTGGGCTGCCCGACTTGGAATGCTGCCCCCGCGACCCGGACCCGGATAAGCGGAAGAAGGCGAGGCGAGGTCTATTGTTAATGACACATCACTGTTTTTCTTGTCATTAAATAATATAAAACTTATATTACTTTTTAATTTCAGCTTTGACTTTCACCAAACTGAAGGAAGCTAATAATATATTATTAGAGTCGTTTTGTTCATATTTTTTATCGTTCTTTGTGGGGACTGTATGCTCTGCCATTGATCAAAAACAGGGTTAAAAACATACAATAGAGGTAACTGTTCTGTAAACTGGAGGAAATCATGAAAAGGCCTAAAACGTCAAAACCAGTTTAATTAAGAAAATATTTTAAATAAAGGTTCAGTATTTCTCAAAGGAATGCAAACCGCCTGCTGCATTTCATACCAAAGTTTCAGTTGTTTTGGTCAAATCTAGAAATCAATGTTTGCAATGTTACGTAATGTAACGTCTGCAACATGGTTGTAGATTTGGCACGGACGGAGGTGACGTGTCCCCTCCAACAATTCGATCCAAGGGTGCAGAAATGCTCCTCACCAATAATGCGTAGGTGTCTGGATTGACTGGCGCGAGCCCCTCGCGGCCTGCGCCGAGATGCTTACGCCGATGGTGCCTGCTCTGGGTCTGGATGTGGACCAGGCTGGACTGGCCATTTTCCCGGTGATGGTAACTTTGGGCCAGTCCGGACCAGGACCAGCTTTACAGGACTGATCGCTTTAAACTGAGCTTCCTGTTTCGGCGCACTCCCGTCCCCCCCGTCCCGTCCTTTCCTGGTCCTCACCAACGTCAAGAGCAAATCTACGCCATTGGTCTACAAAATCAATCAGCATTCAGAGTGTGTTGAGGGGATGACCTTGTTGGATTGGATGGACCCTCAGAAGTATGTCATTTTATCATTTCATAACTTCCATCCAGTGCTTGGAGAGATATTTTGCTAACAGACAAACAGGGTTGACTCCAGCAGTAAATGTCAAGATTTCCTGCAATGTGCAGTGCTTGAAGTATTTGTAACTGATGACTCTTGGCTAATATGACACAAATATTTAGCTCCATGTCTGTCAAACTGACTGAGCTACAGCATTTTTTGTATTTGCAAATGTTGCATAGCTGGGACAGCCATCTTGAATTGGATTGACTCCAAAGGGTTAAAGTCCTCTGTTTGACTTGTGGGAATAGAAAGACAATAGAAGAGAGGCTCTAATGTGGTCATTGAGTCCTTTAGTTTATATCTGAGAGGCTGCAGATGGTCAGTGTAAACTTAAAGGTTTTATTTAAAATAGTCAGACAGACTGAGTCACATGTTTAAACAACTACTCATTTGATATATTTGACTCATTTTATTTCTTTATGTTTTTATTATCACCCCTTTATTTTATGGACTTTTTTGTGTCTTTAATAAAGTGATTGAAATGAATAGAATGGATTCCCCAGACCTGAGTAAGTTGGTTTGTTTATTTTCTGAGAAAAAACAATAAACAAATCTTTAAAGATTACAATATTTAAAATCTTTTACCATCATGAATACTAAAAGTTCTGATTATCCTTCATTATTTTGCGTTTAATGGTTGGAAAATTAATTTAAAACAATCGATCAAGAAAAAAACGAACAAGAAAATATAAAAACAAAGTGATTTCTACTCCAGCTTTTCTGTACTCCTGAGAATACTTCAGTTCACGGTGACACTATGGCATCAGGTGGACGGGACATGGACACAGACAGAGCCTCGTCTCCTGATGCGTAATAATACATCCTGATTAGGAGGATTTATCACTGACCAATAAGACTCATTAACTCCTAAATGAGCGTAAACCAGCAGGTTATCAGTTAGTACCAGTCATATATTGATATTAAAACTAACCCAGACTCTGAAAACTGTTTTATTCTCAGTATCTTTTCTAAATAATGACAAGACTTTATGATTATGGTTTAGAATCAGTTGTTTGGGGAACAAAGAAGTGAAATAAATTCATATAAGATTTAGTTTTAACTTATCAGTGACACACAAAGCTAATTTTTAAGTTGTATTCATTTTTTCTTCTTCTTTAGTTTAAATTGAGTAGAACTACCATCCTCCTGAGACCCAGTGTCCACATTCAGACATTAGCTTGACCATTTATTATCATTCAGGGAGGCTTGGTTAAAAATCCTTTAAACTTTTGTTCTTTACATTTTTGAAATTTTAAATGGTAAAAAATTAGAATATTTATGAGGTCCTGATAACCCAAATGGTGAGGTGAAATTAGAAATGCACACAACAAACTCCTACAGCTTTTTCTAACCATAGTAATCTTATTTCTGCCTTCCAGCTATAGCGCCTATCCATATTCCAGCTTCAGCACCAGCAGATCTTTCCCCTCTCATAGTAAAAGGTTTGCCTGCATGATTTATCAGAATTCTCCCAAAAGCAGTGTTCAAAAGTAAAAAAGAAAAAGAATTAACAAGCAATTATTGTGTCAGACAGTAAGAAGAAAGGACTTCAGCATACTAAAGGCTTTGTGACAGGTGCATTGTGGGAGAAGTGATTCCTATATAGGGGGTAAGTGAGGTGTCATTACCTGTCTGTTTCTTATGACACTTGGCTGGGTGCCATCTGATTTGTTATAAGAGTTTTGAAGTTGCCTCTCTGTCGCTATAGCTCAGAGGTGGGGGTGGGTTGGGGGGGGGGGGGCTCTCCTTCCCTCTACAGCTCAACCAGTCAGAAGCGGCTAGCAGGCTGTGAGACTGCTGAAGTTCAGCATCACAGCCGCCTGTAGGAACCACATTTTAATTCTTTCTGTTTATTCAAATATCCAAAATGGAAAATGGTTAATGGAGGAGAAAGACAGTCAAGGAACGGAATATCAGAACGGCTGTAAGACACTTTTTTCTTTCTTGTTCTTGTTTCCTGTATTCACTTTAGTTTGGTTTTCTTTTGAACTGTTCTTGCTTTAGAAAGCATTTAATGCCTCTTTCTGGACTTCAGATTGTCATGTACAGCCATGGGAAAAAGAAAGTCCACAGGAGTGAGTGGGTCTCTGTGGTGGACTGGAGACCGGTCCAGGATCGTCTCTCACCCCGTGATGCTGGAGTCAGACACCAGCTCCCCATGACCCTCACAGGAGGATGAAGTGGTTACAGAACATGGATGGATGGAATGCGTCTGTATTTTAAGTGATGTGAAATGCTGTGGACCTCATCCTTAAACAGTACTCGTCCTACTCACCATCTACCTAAACAGGTCTGGTTCCCAGGGGCAGGAGCTTTAACAGGTGTTCCCAGGCCAGCCTGGAGATATTAACCCTCCAGTGTGTTCCTGGTCTCCACTCAGAAGGACATGTCTAGAACACCTCCCACTTTGCCCAAACCACCTCAGCTGTCTTGTCTCCATTGGCCACCTTGCAGAGGAAACCCATTTTAACCACCTTTTTCACGATCTTGTCCTTTTGTTCATTACTCAAAGCTCATGACTACAGGTGAGAACTGGAACCTGTAGATCAAGAGCTTTGCTTCTGGCTGCAGACGCTGCCCCAACTTTCCTGTTGACCTCCTGCTCCCTCCTTCCCCCCCTCATGCACAAGACATGAGATGCTAACTCCAATTGAGGTAGGACCAACTGCTGCTTCAGCATTAAAGTCTTTACTTCATGGACCCAGGAATTCCTCCACTCTTAGCAACAAGTGATGACACAGTGCTGAGCCTCAGTGAGGGAACAGACAACAAGACCAGTCTGATCTTCCTTAACACAAACAAGACTAAAGAACTAGTTCAGGAGAAGCCTCCTCCTCTCTTTCTGGATCTTCACTTTACGTTGAACCTGAGTTTAGACAAAAACACTATCATAGCAACAACAATGGCCCAGCAGTGGTTGAACTACATGTTTACTGCTCAATAAAAGTAAGACTCTGAGGCCACCGTCCCCTCACCAGGGCCTACAAAGGACATTTAGAAAGCATTTTCACAAATGGTATTGTCTGCTTTAGCAGCACCGCCAGGCAGAGAGAAAGGCTCTTCAAGAAATCATCAAGACAGCAGAGAGGATCATAGGAGTTGACCTCTCATTCATGAACACTCTCAACACACAATATTGTAGAAAAAAGGCCCAAATTATCCTCAGAGCTCTCCCCTCTGAGCTCATTCTGCAGAGAATGAACTGGAATACACGAGAAATTCAACCTGAGAAACAGAAACCTGGGCAGTGTCATCACAGGCAGAACAAGGCTTTCCATCAGCAGTCAGTGTGTTTGACCTTAAGTTCATTTCCATATTTAAACATGTGCATGTGTATTTAGTTTGATCTCAGCAAACCTATTATTTAAATCTTGACATTTTAGCAGGTTTTAAGTAGGAATGTCCAGATTGAGGTTTGTTGCCCTTGACTTTGAGTCATTGATTTTGAGCATTTACAATACCGAGTCCCGATCTGATACTTCTGTAATCAGGGGTGCACATTATTTTTTCATTGAGGTTCTCAAGGGAGAACTTAACACTGATGCTCGGTATGCAGACCCTCGCCATAAGCAGGAGAGGGGTGGGGTGCAGCGTGCGTGCATTGCTACAGGCATCAGCGCTGTCCCCTCCAGACAAAGGTTTGCACAGGGCTTCCGGACTATGGAGTTGGTTGCTGTCGTCGTTTGAGAGCCTTTGACAGTTTTGAGTCTGCAGCTTTCCCAGTCTGAGCGTTCCTCCATCAATCCCCGCAGATGGATGTGAAGCCGTCAGCTCGCAGGATGCACGGTTGGTGCCAAGAGGGCAGTGGCCGCAGAGGCGCTTTTGGGCGAAGGAGTCTGGTACGCACACATGATATCTGTTGTACTTGCAGACCAGTTATGTGCAGCCCTGTCTATAATACAGTGAGTGCAGAATTATTAGGCAAATGAGTATTTTGACCACATCATCCTCTTTATGCATGTTGTCATAGGCTCAAAGCCTACTACCAATTAAGCATATCAGGTGATGTGCATCTCTGTAATGAGAAGGGGTGTGGTCTAATGACATCAACACCCTATATCAGGTGTGCATAATTATTAGGCAACTTAACAAAAACAAATATGTACCCATTTCAATGATTTATTTTTACCAGTGAAACCAATGTAACATCTCCACATTCAGAAATATACATTTCTGATATTCAAAAACAAATCAGTGACCAATATAGCCACCTTTCTTTGCAAGGACACTCAAAAGCCTGCCATCCATGGATTCTGTCAGTGTTTTGATCTGTTCACCATCAACATTGCGTGCAGCAGCAACCACAGCCTCCCAGACACTGTTCAGAGAGGTGTACTGTTTTCCCTCTTTGTAAATCTCACATTTGATGATGGACCACAGGTTCTCAATGGGGTTCAGATCAGGTGAACAAGGAGGCCATGTCATTAGTTTTCCTACTTTTATACCCTTTCTCTCCAGCCACGCTGTGGAGTACTTGGACGCATTGTCCTGCATGAAAATCATGTTTTTCTTGAAGGATGCAGACTTCTTCCTGTACCACTGCTTGAAGAAGGTGTCTTCCAGAAACTGGCAGTAGGACTGGGAGTTGAGCTTGACTCCATCCTCAACCCGAAAAGGCCCCACAAGCTCATCTTTGATGATACCAGCCCAAACGAGTACTCCACCTCCACCTTGCTGGCGTCTGAGTCGGACTGGAGCTCTCTGCCCTTTACCAATCCAGCCACGGGCCCATCCATCTGGCCCATCAAGACTCACTCTCATTTCATCAGTCCATAAAACCTTAGAAAAATCAGTCTGGAGATATTTCTTGGCCCAGTCCTGACGTTTCAGCTTGTGTGTCTTGTTCAGTGGTGGTCGTCTTTCAGCCTTTCTTACCTTGGCCATGTCTCTGAGTATTGCACACCTTGTGCTTTTGGGCACTCCAGTGATGTTGCAGCTCTGAAATATGGCCAAACTGGTGGCAAGTGGCATCTTGGCAGCTGCACGCTTGACTCTTCTCAGTTCATGGGCAGTTATTTTGCGCCTTGGTTTTTCCACACGCTTCTTGCGACCCTGTTGACTATTTTGAATGAAACGCTTGATTGTTCGATGATCACGCTTCAGAAGCTTTGCAATTTTAAGTGTACTGCATCCCTCTGCAAGATATCTCACTATTTTTGACTTTTCTGAGCCTGTCAAGTCCTTCTTTTGACCCATTTTGCCAAAGGAAAGGAAGTTGCCTAATAATTATGCACACCTGATATAGGGTGTTGATGTCATTAGACCACACCCCTTCTCATTACAGAGATGAACATCACCTGATATGCTTAATTGGTAGTAGGCTTTGAGCCTATACAGCTTGGAGTAAGACAACATGCATAAAGAGGATGATGTGGTCAAAATACTCATTTGCCTAATAATTCTGTACATAAAAAATGAATAAAGAAGAGCAAAGAAACAGATCTGGTTTCTGCTTCAAGCTGCTTCTACATGTCTGGTGTTTAACCAATAGTGTCTCTGTAACAACGTGATGTTATGCTGCACGCGTTGCTGTTTCTGAGGTCTAACTCTGTGCCAGCACACAACTATAGATGTGTTAAAAATAATGACAATATACACATACATCCAAGTCTGGATCGGAAGGTAACGCCTGATTCTGACTGAGACTGAAATCACATGATCTGGCCCAATTTCTCATCACGTGATCGGATCAGGATATTCCTATGAAGATCATTTTTCTAGAGAAGGTTACAAAGGATGAACTAGCAGCGTCCTGAGAGGAGCCTGGGTAAACACATCACAGGAGCTGATGAGACTCTGCTGTAGTTTTGTGCCACCCTGCTGACTCTGCACTTTAAAGACCACTTCTTGTTTGAAAGTCTGTTATTTTATGAGGTATCTAGGTCAGATGTACAGTATTGCTAGTTTCTACGTGCACAGACTCACAACAAAATGAGTCTTTCATTCCACTTTCAATAGCATGGTGTTGAGGCTCTTTTTATTCCAGTCTGAAATCTGATCTGAGAGAAGAACAAAGTCCCAAAACATTGGGACACTCATTAAAAGTGTCTGGACTGTAGACACAGTAGGCTTAGACAGACATTGGTTAAAGGGACATGAGTCAACATTCTAAAAAATAATCATGCATGCTCAGTTTTTTTAAGTTAACGGGTGATGAAGCGTTTTAAACTAAAAAGAATGAGACCACCCGTGTATTGTTCCATTATCGTGAACAGGCTGTGAGCTGTAAAATGCGCTTCAATTCGGGCCCAAAAATCCCACGCTGTCCTACGAATGTGACATCAAATGACATTGCTCGCGCATTCTAGACAGCTTCAAAAATAGAAAGAAATGTATGCGGCAGCATTGCACCATTCTGTTGCGTGCCAGTCGCTGACTTACTTCCTCTGGACCTGTTGTTTTTCTCATAATTCTGGTGGTATTTGGGCAGCATTCATGAAGCTAACAACCACTCTGATGGATTACAGGGTTTCACAGAGATAAAGGTGCTGTTATAGATGAGCGCACAGCGATGTGTGAATGTTATTGGGTGTTGGGACTCGGCCTCTACATCCCCGACTATCTCCCTCCCCTCAGTCTGCTCACAGTGCATCAAAGGCAGCTCCCTCTGCTCTGGTGTTAGCGAACGCAGCTTTTTGGCGAGAAAAACCGGTGAGAACACGACTGACTACAGCTTTCGATTGGCGTTCGGTGGCAGCCGTTGTGCCTGAAAACACGAGATATGTAAACTGGTTTGGAAACGTTGGACTCTGATGTCAGCGGCTCGAAGGTATTGATAGCTTTGTGTTTTTACCATATTTCCTTTTGCATTAATAAAATGTACTTTTATTATGGAATCACGTCTCCGCTTGCCTTTGGTTGAATTCTAATGAGAAAAACTAGTGAGAAGTTCCTGCGCACTCCCATTCAAGGCTGCTTTTACTCGCAGTGCCGGGCGCGTCGCTCATGAGGTTCGTTTCGTAAAACTGCCTCTGGATCCTTCAAACACAGGCAGAAATAAATATTTACACTTTGGCTGATTAGAAAATGAGAGAACTGTAACCTCTAGTTCCAACCAGGAATCAGGAAGAAACATTAGCTTCTCAGAGCAGTGATGGTTCATGTCAATTCCACTGAAGTAGCTGATCTCTTAAAGTTCTGAGTCTTCTATGAACCAAAACTCCACACCATGTGTCCTCTGCCTCTGTCCCATTCTATTGTTTTACTTTCCTTTAAACAAATCACATTTCTTTGTTTTGGTAATTTTTTCCAAACTGAAAACTCAAAATCACAGTTAAGACTGACTGTTCAGCAAAATGAAACATTTAAATGCACTGGGAGGGTGAGATATAATGTGACCAATTAGAATTCCTGTCCATCTTCTCACAAATGTCAAACTAAATGTGCAGCAAGGCTTTGCCTGTTTCTGTCTTTTCTCAGGCTTCTGACTAAAATCTAAATGACTTAAAACAGCTGAAAGATAAGGTTGTGAGTGAACAATCACTAAACTTTAAAGTATCATAAACAGCAGAAACTGAATAAAGGGGCAGATATGTTGAATCACAGCACTGTATTCACATTAATAAAACACCCCGCTTCTCTCAGATGAAAACTGTGTTTTTTCAGCATAATGATCGTACAACATTAAACCAATGAACAGCCACTAACTGATTGTGTGAACTTTCTTGCCATATGCTGTAATTTAAATGATTAAATTTAAACTATATGGATAGACACCTTTTTCCAGATATTCCTGGGTAATGTCTGCATCAGTCCTTATAGCAGTTACTCTGTTCAAGTAAGTATTCTCAGGAGAGTGCAGGAACCTTTCTTTTGCCATTGTGGTGCACCCGTATCACTTTGCAAATAGCACAAAGCTGGAGAGATTAACTGAGCTTAATTAGAAATACAATAACCTGCTGGTGACAAAAGTTTGAGACATCTTTCAGTTGCAGTCAGGAGACACGACGATTGAAAAGAGCACTAGGTTGACTCTGGGGGTCTGCTCATGATTGCTCTACAAGCGTTGAAGACAAAGGCTCTGCTGGTGTACTATTCTGTACTTGTAGAGAACTGTCCAAGTCACTCACATAGGCTACTTTATGCAAAAAAAACAAAAACCCTGATGTACATATGTACAAAAAAATCCATCCATCCATCTTTCCTATCAGTTCATCCGTCCATCTCTCTGCCATCATTAGTGACTTATAACTCATTTGGCCTCCATGATGATTTCAGTGAGTTCAAAGAGCAGAGTTAGTCCCATCTCTCCTCTTTAGAGTGATATTAGTGTTGACCTGGGAGAATCCCAGCAGATTCCTGCTAGAGGTAGTGTTCAGCAATGCTCCCTTTTGCTTTGTCCCACTGGGGAAAATTAGCGTAGAGATGTTAAGAGACATACGGTGTCCATATCACATTAGTATGACTGCCTTAAAAGCACTGACCTCTCCCTTCGATTAGTCCAAAGAAACGCGTTCAGCCTCATAACTCATCTCAACATGAGGTGTTTAACTCCGTAATCCTCTTAGCCCAATCTGAACATAGCCATTGTTATAAATACACATTTTTTAAACTAAAGCTAAAACCTTTTTGAATTAACATTATTGACTAAATTAAGTGCCTGTGTCATGGTTAATGGAAGGTCAATGTTAAAGTCTCAGGATAAGGTGGGAGCTCTAAAACACATTTATTGATTCTACAGCTAAGTGAGGTTTTTGAGGCATGTACCACTTCTGTGACCTAAGAGAAAGTATGTGTTTGCTAGTATTGTGTCATACAGCCAGAGTACCATCAATTCATACCTTTTGCTCATACATCTAGTAAAATGGGGTGTGAGTGTTTGTATTCAGAATTCTGGAAATGTTCAGAAAACACAACTCAGGCACATGATAACTCACATTTAGAGATGAGAAAACCTGTTAGTATAGTACTTGGTTTGGTTGAGTTTTGAGTTTATGTTTTGCTCTAAATCTTTCTTGAGTTTGGCCAAACTGTTAACCTGAAACCTAAAACTCCACAAAGACTGTACTGAGTATTAAGACAGTGGTGAAGATGTTCATTTGGGTTCACAAAAACTAAAAATATTAGAAACAGCAGCTGAACTTTAGTGTCAGGGTTAAATATATTTAATGTGTGATTTGATGCTTTTTACACTTAAAATGGCTCAATTGAACAAATGAAGTTACATAAGAGAAAAGACAACAATGATCACCATAAGACTTCAATCCGTCATTACAGCCATCACCTGGTTGTCAGTCTGGATCTGGACGTCCCACAGCTCTGTCGTTCTCCATCACCTTTAGTAGAACCTCCCACTTGAACTGTGGAACCTCTAGTCCAGGCTTAGGGTCACGCAGATGGTCCAGCCATGCTTTGCCTACCTGCGTCTTACTTCCTGCTATTACTGTATGTGCTGTGTGTAGTTCAGTAGGTAGAGCGTTTGCCTGGAAACCAGAGGGTTGATGGTTTGAACCCCACTCCGGCTGAGTCACTTTGTCATTTTCTTCTTGGACAAGACACTTCACACACATTGCTTACTGGTGGTGGTCAGAGGGTCCAGCCACTCCTGTGTATGGTTGCTTTGTTTCTGTGGCTACAGTGTAGCTCTCTGCCGTCAGCATGTGAATGGCTGACTGATAAAGTGTACAAATGAGGGACATTTCCATCTTTACTGTCTGCATCTTGGGTCCTGTCTGGTGTGGTTGACCCTGGTCTCATTGCTCTTGTGCAGAGGGTCTGTTCTTGTGCTGCCATGATCAATGCCTCTATAATGTCCTGCCGTCCAGCATTTTCTAGCCACTGGTAGGGTTTGTGCATATCAGCCTTTTCCTCAGTCTTCCAGGTTCTGTACATGTCGTGCAGGGCCTTACCCCTCCATGGTGGCTCCTCCTGCTACTCCTCTTTCACATCGGTTATCTGCTGCCTGAGACGTTCACTTAAGCCCGATCCACACTGAAGGATAATTACTCTGATTTTTGCCCTGATTCCCCTTCCGACCCTATCTTAAGGATGCCCTGATTACTGTAATGTAACTAAGGATAATCTGATCAGATATTCCTGTCATGTGTGGTGTGTTAAGAGTCCTCTGGTCTGCTCTGAAGGATGTCAGGATCACTCCAATCAAAAATCTGGGAAATCCAACATGTTGGATTGTTTGGGCCCAATATTAGAGTGTTTGTGGTGAACCCCGATGATAAAAGAGTGTGCAGCCTGTTTGAACAGTCAGAAAATCCTGCAGTGTGAACAGATCATTATCAGATCATCACTGGGGGGGTTCTAACTTACAGGATCTGAGCTCTTTACAGTCTCAGAATGCTGGACTAAAGACGAAACCTTCTGTGTATTGTGAGGAACTTTCTTGTCATGACATTTGTTGTCTTGATATTGTGATGGACTGGCAACCTGTCCAGAGTGTCCCCCACCTCTAACCTTGTGATTGCTGGAAGTAGGCAGCATTCAGTCTGAATGACATTCCAATGTATTTGCTGGATGACCTTGTAATGACCTTGTGGGGTGGATCAGTGAGTAGATGTTGTGCTCATTCTTGTATACAGTTTGCTTTCATCCATAGGGGAGGTGGCTGACAGCTGCTCCACTCTGGTTCCAGACTGGTTTAGTGTATGCCAAACTTGATGCTAACTTTTGCATTTGGCTTTGAATTGGCCTCCAGACTTGACTTCCACATTTCCACTGAGTTCTTGATGAAGGCCTTTAAGCCATGTTTCAATGGCAGGGGTCGGTACGGTTTGGTTCGGGTCGGGTCGGATCGGATCACTATTTTGTCTGTTTCCATTGTAAAACCGGTCCATACAACTGATCCGTACCGGTCCATGAATGGTCTTCTTGAGCTGGGGGTCCATAGAGTGGGTATGGTTAGGGCGGAGCTGTGGCATTAAACAACACAGACCACTGATCACTGCTTGTGACAAGCAAAACAAACCCTGGAGTGCATTATTTTATTACTACTATAGTGAGAAGTAAAAACAATTCATCCTGTAACACTGGACCCGACTCCTAAGGTCTGGATCAGTGAATGATCCCTCGCGGTCAGCGGCTAGACCGGGCAGGGTCCAGCCGCTGACCACGAGGGATTCATTCATCACCGCAGACCGCGGGTCTCCGCCTCCTCCGGTCTGGGTCTGTGAATCCCTCGCGGTCCGCGGCTTGGCCAGCTGGGTCGGACCGCGAGTAAATCCAACTGCGGATTCACCACGGCTGAACCCGGTTCCGCGCCTTGGGTCTTTCGGCAGAGATCCGACCGTTGTTGTACACGGAAGTGATAAAATGCCAGCAAGTTACACCAGGTTTGATCACTTTCAGAGCTCCAACAGCTCCAACATTCAGCGATCAGCTGCGTTCAGGACGAGCTACATGGATTGGTATAAAAATGAAAGAGTTTATAAAGAAGTTTCACAAAATGCAGCTGAAGGATTTGAGCAGACAGCGGAACAATGTCGGGCCAAGCTGGAGAAATAAAAATCCCCATATAAGGACAGCGCTGGTATGACCTGATGATACGCATTTATGTTTAAGCCCGCCTGCCGCGTGAGGGTCCGACAGCTATGGAAACGCTCAACTGAAATAGCGGATCCGTACCGGACTACGAGGACCCGCCACCAAACCGGACCGTACCTGCCATGGAAACATGGCTCAAGTGACCTGATGATGTTGTACATTTCCCAAAGCACTCCAGAATCCATCAGTGTAGCATTGAGGCATTTCTTCCACTCTGGTTGGGTCACATCCAGAGGTTGCACTAGACTTTTTTTGTTGCTGCTCAGATAAAAAGAGAAAAATTTCAAGGGACCAAAAAAGTCCAGCTGCCTTCATTTGAACCAGTTTGGATGACCATAACCTGGATGACTGAGAACCTTCACCAGCAGTTTTGGCTGCATGGTGGCATAGTTGTTAACACTGTTGCTTCACAGCAAGAAGGTTGCAGGTTCGAATCCCAGCTGTGGCCTTTCTGCGTGGAATTAGCTTGTTTTCCCCATGCATGCATGGGTTTACTCTGGTTTCCCCCACAGATCACAACATGTGTTAATACATGTTAATGGTGTATGTTGCTTTGGATAAAAGTGCCTGCTAAGAAAACAAACATAAATTTGTTGAAATAAAAATATTTTTGCACATTTCAATTAGTGCTTAGGATGAATTATTTGTTGAGAAATGATAAAGAAAAACTAAAATGTACATAGCAAACAGGCTTGTATGGCTGTAGAGCACTATAGCTGCTGCACTATAAGTTCATCTGACAGGAAATTCATTCAGTCACTAACCTAAAGGGCATCAGTCCCTTTGTTTGTTTTTTTAATTTTCCAAACAGAAAGAAAACATAATAATCCTGGAATCACAGTCTTTAATTGCTTTGGCTATCCAGTAGATTTGTGACATGACTGATAAAAACCAGCAGCCTCAAACTGTGTTAAAAGAGTAAGCAGTAGAAAACAGATTTAAAAGACGGAGTAAGAAAAAGATGACCTTTTTCCAATTTAGTGAACTCTGTCGAGTTAAATTTGTAGAGATTTTTTATGAATATTGTGGAACAAGGGGGGAAAAAAACCTCCACTATTACATGCCTTGTGCTTCAAAAAGTGGCTGTCTGTAAAAGATTCATTGATGATATCAAAAGAACACCCACTCCTGAGAGCATCTATTCTGAACCCAGAACTAAGGTGGACAAAAAGCAGTTGCATACATTCACCAGGATTAAAAGAAAACCTGTACTATTGAGTGCATCAATTCTTAAGTACAAAAGAGGCAGGTAAGTGTTGAGATGAGGAGAGGGCTGGCTCTAGTCTTTGCATAACCTCTTGCCCTGACACAAAGCAGCGGCTGAAACATCTCAGAGCAGCCACATTCATTCAGACGGGCTCGTCTGCGTACTAATTCAGAGCAGATACAATCTGAAGCACTAAAACCCCCAATGCCACATGCAAATCACGTCTCTATTTAATTCCACAGACACAAACAAATACTGCAGTGATCAACCTCACGACCAGAGTTACAGCGTATTAATAAAGCAGCAGAGATAAAAGGCACTATTAGTGGAAAAAAGGTCACAGTCCTACACCTGCACCACACAGTTCCCGTCTCTGCCCTTTAAACATGTTGTGTGTTACATTTTAAAAGACTGTGTCTGAGGAAAAGCAGCAGACACACTAATAGGTTCTCTGATTCCAGCACCTTCTAATGGTTTCTCTTTGTAATTTTAATGAGGATTAATAAAATCACATTTTGTAAAAATGTTCGATTTCAAAAATTATCATGAAAATGATTAAAAAGAAAAATGCTTATTTAATGAAACATTTTGCAGAACGCTCTGGTCGTTAATGTAATCTGACTGTGTCATGATTCCCCTGTCTGTCTTGTCTTGTTGGTTCATGTCTGTTCCTTACTCCTGTTCTCGCCCCTCCCTCATGTGTTAATTGACATCAGGTGTTTCTTGTTTCATGGATTTTCACCCACAGTATTTATACCCTTCTGTTTCTTGTCTCGTCCTGGGTTCATCTGTTCTGTTTTGTCATAGTCACAGTTCTTGTCTTAGTCTTAGTCTTAGTCTTAGTCTTAGTCTTAGTCCTTGGTTCTGTTCCTGGTTTTGTTTTTCTAGTCATAGCCTCAGTTACTTTAATAAACGCACCATTTGGATTTTGTACCTCCGTCTCCTGCCTCCTGCTTCTCTGCGCCATCGGGTCCACCTCACCACGGTTCATGACAGAATGAACCCAGCAATGGACCCAACAGAGGAAGCAGCCACATGGAGGGTGCTCCAGATGGTCGCCGCCTCCTCCTCCATCTTCCGTGGACCGGAGGGCCCGGCGTGTCCCCACAGACGGCTCCGTGTGGCCAAGCTGCTTTGTGGGCTGTTTTGGGAGGATCCCTGGCTGGCTGCCGTCCCGTCGCTGTCAGGCCACGCCGAGCTGCTGAAGGTTGAGTTCCTGTCCGCTCTGACAGACGCCTCAGCAGCGGCTCTTATCTGCTGTGTGGAGGTGGAGACCGACGCTCCGTGTCAGGTTCAGCCGGAGGTCGGGCCTGATGCTCCACCTCCCCTCCTGCCAAGAACCCCGCAGCCAGTCACCTCCCCACCGAGGGTCCCGCCGTTGGACGCCTCGCTTCCCGAGCCACCGAGGGTCCCGCCGCCGGACGCCTTGCTCCCTGATCCACCGAGGGTCCCGCCGCCGGACGCCTCGCTCCCTGATCCACCGAGGGTCCCGCCGCCGGACGCCTCGCTCCCTGATCCACCGAGGCTCCCGCCGCCGGACGCCTCGCTCCCTGATCCACCGAGGGTCCCGCCGCCGGACGCCTCGCTCCCTGATCCACCGAGGGTCCCGCCGTCGGACGCCTCGCTCCCTGATCCACCGAGGGTCCCGCCGCCGGACGCCTCGCTCCCTGATCCACCGAGGGTCCCGCCGTCGGACGCCTCACTCCCTGATCCACCGAGGGTCCTGCCGTCGGACGCCTCGCCTCCCACTCCAAGCCAAAGTCCTGAGGGTCCCACTCCAAGCCAAAGTCCTGAGGGTCCCGCTCCAAGCCAGAGTCCTGAGGGTCCCGTGTCCTGTCCGAGTCCTGAGGGTCCCGTGTCCTGTCCGAGTCCTGAGGGTCCCGCTCCAAGCCAGAGTCCTGAGGGTCCCGTGTCCTGTCCGAGTCCTGAGGGTCCCATGTCCTGTCCGAGTCCTGAGGGTCCCATGTCCTGTCCGAGTCCTGAGGGTTCCGTGTCCTGCCCTGAAGATCCAGAGCCAGACCCGGGCCTCCCTGATCCAGAGCCGGACCCACCTGAGCCCCGTCACCCCGGCCTGCCTCCGGGCCGCCCCCCTGAGCCCCGTCATGCCGGGCTGCTTTCGGCCCTCCTGCCTGGTTCCTGTTGGGGCGTCTGGGATCCTCCCCTTGTGGGAGGGGTTATGTCATGATTCCCCTGTCTGTCTTGTCTTGTTGGTTCATGTCTGTTCCTTACTCCTGTTCTCGCCCCTCCCTCATGTGTTAATTGACATCAGGTGTTTCGTGTTTCATTGATTTTCACCCACAGTATTTATACCCTTCTGTTCCTTGTCTCGTCCTGGGTTCATCTGTTCTGTTTTGTCATAGTCTCAGTTCTTGTCACAGTCTTAGTCTTAGTCTTAGTCATAGTCCTTGGCATCAACACTAAACCAACATCCTGAGTTTTACATCCTCTACAAACAGGTCATTTAGCCTTCTGATGCATCAGGATGAATTTTGAACAAGTTATTCTAAATACCAGGAAGGTTTCTCACCACGCAGCAGCAGATTTTGTGAAAGAAACAATCAGCTAGGTAAAAAATGTAAGCAACCTGCTTATCTTCAGCCATGAAGAACAGAAAGGCCACCTAAATATGTACATATTAATCATTTAGCATGTTATGAGATATTATTTTAGGGAACAATGTGGATTATTGCAATCAAATTACTTCTCAATAACACATGGTCTACACCAGTGGTTCCCAAATTTGGGGTTGTGATCCCACTGTGGGTCCTGAAACAACAAACGGGGGTCCTGGATGTCTTCTTCTCCAGAACGGAGTTAATTTATAAACCTTGCTGATAGCATATATTTGCCCTAATTGTTACAAACAGTTGAATAATGGTATAATAGCTGTAGATCTTCATTATGTTCTTAGTTTCTTATCAGTGTTTGTATCATTTTTCCAGTGATGGTTGAATCACGAGTGTCTGCCTCTGTTATTTTTTGGGTCAGAAGCCAAAATGTTTGGAAACCATTGATCTACATAACAGAAAAGTCTCACCATTTTCTAAAAAAAATGTTTCCATAAAACATGAATGAACAGTAAAATCCAGTCCTAGGTTGTATATAATAACATGAAACAGGATAAATAAAGGAGGGAGATGGTCACTAAATCCTTCATTCCACTTCACATGTTTTAAGACTGATGACAGGAGATTTTTAACGGAACAAATCAAAAGAACATCAAAAGTTTCCTGAGATTTCTAGAAGTCCCTACAATCACTACGAGTCTCTGATGACAAAAGGTCACAGGTCCTCTTTCATCTGTCACATTGGTTACTGGCCAGTGCACAATATAGTCAATCCCACGATTTTAGGTGTCATTTCATAAATTTTTCCCTATTGTAAAAAAAGGAGAATCAATCAAACCCCTGCAATCAGCCTGCACCCTTCAGCCAGGGCATCCCATGCTCTTCTGTAAGTTGGGAAAAAAGAAAAGAAAGCTGCATGCTGGGTAAATCAAGTCCTCAAAAGACTCAATAGCACCTTCTGAAATTTACCCATGCAACACACGACAAAAAAAAAAGTAGTAGGATGTAGTCATCAAAGACACCTTCTAAAAATACCCATAAGCCCCAGCACTGCCCTCTGCACAGGCAGGTTCAGGTAAATGTTCAGTTCTAGAAGGGTTCTGTGGTTTCTGATGAGCCACAGTCACCTGACATTACAGCGGTTGTTTAGTTTTTACAGTCGTCCTCTGTCAAACACATCAGGGCTTCTTACCTTCAGACACGTGAACACATAAAGGGACTGGGATCAGACCAACAACTTGTGTCCTCTTTCAAAAGGCAGTTTTTACCATCCAAGAACAAGGTTACACTATGTTAAATATATTAGACAAATTACCCCCCACCCCCTCGTTTTTTGTAGGCGGAGCTTTACCTGTGGCAGAAATCGACCTCTGTTGTTTTTGTGTCAGCAGTTCTTGCTAATGTTTTATGCTAATTATGAGTTTTCTAGATACTTCTTTTGAGTACTTTATTAGTATGCCAGTTGAAGGCAGGTTGTCTTACACTAATAAGCTAACAATGGGTTAATGTTTCCTGACCTGTACTCACTGTCCGGTTGGTGGGTTAAGGATCTGGATTGCTGGACCGAGTTACAGCAGCCAGCCATCGTTGTACACCTTGTGGAAAAACCCAGTGTTTATAAGAACAAAAAGCCTAAGGCACAAATCTTTATGCGATCATGTCCAGGATATTAAATACTGAGATTTGTTGGCTGATTTTTGTGTTTTAAAGACAGACGTGGACATAAAATGGAGCTGAACAAGATGCTACATTACATAGTTAGGAGGACATCATTTTGTGTCACGATTATTTATTTAAAACTGCAATAAAACTGAAACTGTATTTGTTCTTTGCTGGCTGTAAAACAAATTGTCCCATTGAGGACAATAAGGTTTATCAGAATAACAATGATGCTGTTTAGCATGAAAACAAACCAGCAGACCTGTTAGCGTACATTCTAATTCAGCTAGCACCAGTTGATGCTAGTGTTATGGTGTCTATTGTTAGAAAACAAGCAAAGAAAATGTTAGTTATAATGCTGGCTAGTTGTTAGCTGTTGTACGATACTGCACATGTTTCAACAAGCTTCCACGGCCGTCCTAGTGCTCGTTCACACCACCCAACCCCACCCCTGCACGAGCTGCCTGATTGGTGCCGCAAAAGCAATGGCCCGCAAAGTAGCGTTCAGGCAGAGGGATTCAGAACACGCTCAACTGGCGTACCATTTATGTGCACCCCTGACTATAATCCTGCTTTATGTCCCAGTTCATCCACTATGGTTACAAGAATAACAACTTTCCTGTTGTTGAGGAGCCCCGGGGATGGATGAGATCTGACCTGGGTATCTTAAGGCTATGGATGTTGTAGGACTGTTGTGGTTGACACGTCTCTGCAACATTGGGTGGTCATCAAGGGCAGTTCCTGTTGAGTGGCAGACCGGGGTGGTGGTTCCCATTTTTAGAAAAGGGGACCAGAGGGTGTGTTCCAACCAGTGCTTTAAGTGGGGCGGTACGGAACGGTACGCAGTACCGGGACTTCTAAATTTGACCCCTCAGCGTACCGGGACTTATTTCCAGCGTTCCGTCCGTACCGGGAGTTTTTTTGGTGTTACATCAATATAATTTTGAGCTTTTCCGGTGACCGTAGTTGCCTCATTACGAGCAGCGCATGGCGGGAGGTGCGGAGGGCGAGCGCGGTGCAGGAGAAACGCAGGTGGATGAGAGAACTCATCTGTCAGCCGTATTTAGTGACTCCAGGAGGGTGGCAGAATTTGATGAAACACCGGATGAGAGAGGACAAGCGGAGACTCGCGTCCCCTGAACGGACCGCTCCATGATTGGCTCAGAGCTCGGGCTGAGATAATTCTTCAACTTGGTATTAAAAGACAATAATTTAAATATTAATGACGGAGAGCTCGTGCGCTTATGGAGGAAAAAGCTGCGCGTCATGACGCACGTGGAGAGGAGCAGCGCGCCATGGCGCAGTGGATCAGACAGGTGGAGGGAGGAGGAGCTGAGAGTGCAGCAGGTAGACTAATGATCAGATCATTGTCAGTAATTAGTTTGTTCTTTTGGGGCATAAAATGGACCAGAGTGTCAAAACAATGTCGACTTTTCTGTGTCTGAAAAGCAGTAAAAAAAACAACTATTTGTCTCAAAACGTTATTTCAACCACAAACTAATTAATGGGGATCTCGTGCACAAGAACATATGTTTAATTATTTAAATATATATATAAATAATAGATTTCTATTGGTATTGTAAATATATATCTATAAACAATAGATTTCTGGATGGATGGATGATGTCTACATGGTGCCTTCAAGTTTTTGTATTTTTCATCCTAGAAAAAGTCAGTAAAACCTGTTTTTATCCAAATGAAGGAGATTTATGGTTCATTTTCTACAGATCAAGTAGCCTTTAGCCCTCATCATCACTACAAGGTGAAATTTACAGTCAATCCATGTGATTGGTATCAGTGATCGGCAGCAAAAAACGTGATCGGAGCATCCCTAGTTATTATACATAATAACCTGATGAAGTTTAGATTCATAGGCTGTAATAGATGTCAGAGTATAAACCTCAGGGTGTTTAGTAAATGTTCCAGTCTCATGCTGCTGCAGAGCTGGAGACAGTAGAGGTGTTAGAGATGATGAGCTGAATATCTTCACTAGACCTCCTGTGACACTTATTATGGACCAGGTGTAGAAGAGAGGACAGATAGAGAGGTGTCTTGTCCTGAATTGTCTTTTAGACAAATAGAATCCAGTGATGGAGTCTACAGGTATGAAGGGAGGACGCATTGGGAAGAATTAGTGACTAAACTGATGACTGAGTGAATTTGAACCTCTTTCATGAGGATTTTATTTTAGAACTGGCTTTGTTCTTTTGTCATTTCTGAACAATAAAACTATAGATATCTCTCTCTGTATATATATATATATATATATATATATATATATATATATATATATATATATATATATATACATACATACATACATACATATATATACATATACATATATATATATATATATATATATATATATATATATATGATCTCGAACTAATAAGGAGAGTACCGGCACTTATTTTTTTCCACTTAAAGCACTGGTTCCAACTATAGGGGGATCACACTCCTCAGCCTCCCTGGAAAGTAAGTAAGTAAGTAAGTAAGTAAGTAAGTAAGTAAGTAAGTAAGTAAGTAAAGTTTATTTATATAGCACCTTTCACAGAAAAAATCACAAAGTGCTTCACAGAAAACAGAATCAAACATGATAAAACAAACAAAATATCATTACAAAACAAAATCATTAAACAACAACAAGAGAAAATAAAAGAGTTATTTAAAAGCAGTTTTAAATAATTGGGTCTTCAGCTGCTTTTTAAAGGAGTCCAGACTGTCTATACAGCGTAAAACTAAAGGAAGGTCATTCCAAAGTCGCGGTGCAAGAGACTGGAAGGAGCGATCACCTCGACTTTTAAATCTGGTCCTTGGAACTGTTCGGAGATTCTGGTCTGTGGACCTGAGGACTCGGGTTGGAGCGTACGGCTTTATCAGTTCAGTAACATAAAGAGGAGCTTGACCATGTAGGGCCCTGAAAGTTAGAGTCAGGATTTTAAAATGAACTCTACATTTAACAGGTAACCAGTCAGAGACCTCAGAATAGGAGTGATGTGATCTTTCCTGTTTGCTCCAGTGAGGAGCCTCGCTGCAGAGTTCTGGACCAGCTGAAGGCCATAAAGGGCTTTTTGGTTCAAACATGTGAAAAGTGTGTTACAGTAATCTAGACGGGAGGAGATCAAAGCATGAAGAACCATTTCCAGTTCAGGTTCTGACACCAACTTTCTCAGTTTGGAAATATTTCTCAGATGATAAAAACAGTTTCTGACCAGCTGTTTTGAGTGACCTTCAAGAGACATTGATTGGTCGAAATTAACACCCAGATTCCTCAGGTTTGACTTTACAGCAGAACTTAAATGTCCAATATGTTGACTGATCAGAGGGACCATCCTATCAGGGGCAACAATCAGACATTCAGTCTTTTCAGGGTTTAACTGAAGGAAGTTATTTTCTAACCAGTTAGTAATAGCTGACAGACACTCCAGTAGTTCAGACAGTTTGTAGAACTCTGAGTCCTTGAAGGAGCAGTACAGCTGAATGTCATCTGCATAAAGGTGGTAGGAGACATTGTGACATCTACTAATGATCTGTCCAAGAGGATGGATATATAGTAAAAACAGGAGTGGACCCAGAACAGAGCCTTGGGGTACCCCACAGAACAGATCTGTAGTATCTGACATGATGTTGTTTATATGGACACTGAAACTTCTGTTTGAGAGGTACGATCTGAACCAGTCTAAAACTGTTCCAGAGATCCCCACCAGGTCACGGAGTCTGTTCACTAAGGTGCTGTGATCAACAGAAAGGTCCAACAGAACTAAGACTGTAAACTCCCCGGAGTCTGCTGCCATCATGATGTCACTGGATACTTTGAGTAAAGCTGTTTCTGTTGAATGTTTGTTACGGAAACCAGATTGGAATTTATCAAAAATGTTGTGTTGTTCCAGAAAAAGAGACCAGCTGACCAGGCTGACCAGGAAAGGTCTACTCCAGGGTACTAGAGAGGAGGGTCCGGTTAATAGTTAAGTCTTGGAACATGGAGGATCAATGTGGTTTTCATCCTGGTCAAAGAACTGTGGACCAGCTCTTTTTACCCTTGCCAGGGTGATGGAGGGGTCGTGGGAGTTTGCCCAACCAATCCACATGTGTTTTGTGGATTTGGAGAAGGCTTATGACCGTGTCCCCAGGGACACCCTGTGGGGGCGCTCCAGGAGAATGGGGCGGATGGTCTTTTGTTAAGGGCCATTCAGTCCCTGTACCAGAGGACTGTGTGTTTGGTCCTCATAGCTGGCAGTAAGTCGGACCCGTTTCATGTCAGGGGTGGACTTCACCAGGGCTGCCCTTTGTCACCAGTCCTGTTCATAACGTTTATGGAAATAATTTCTAGGATCAGTTGTGGTGGAGGGTGTCGAGTTTGGTGGCAGGAGAATCTCGTCTCTGCTTTTTGTGGATGATGTGGTCCTCCTAGCATCATCAGGCTCTGACCTTCAGCTCCTGCTGGGGAGATTTACAGCCGAGTGTGAAGTGGCTGGGATGAGGATCAGCACCTCCAGATCTGAGGCCATGGTTCTCGACTAGAAAAGGTGGCTTGCCAACTCCGGGTCAGGAGAGAAGTCCTACCTCAAGTGGAGGAGTTCAAGTATCTCTGGGTCTTGTTCATGAGTGAGGGATGAAGGGAGATCGACAGGTGGATTGGGGCAGCATCTGCAGTGATGGATGCTGAACCAGTCTGTTGTGGTAAAGTGGGATTTGAGCCAGAAAGCAAGATCTACATCTCAATCTTCACCTATGGTCATGAGCTTTGGGTAATGACAGAAAGAATGAGAACGCGGATACAAGTAGCTGAAATTAGTTTCCTCCTCCTGTCCAGAACGTCACTCCCATCATGCTGCTACAGCTACGTTCAGGCCCTGAGGGGGTGTCGCTGTCTGACAGCAGTTTCCAGTCAGCTGTTTCTCGTCACGTCAATTCTGAGTCGTCGCTCTCGTTAATGACAGGTAAAATTCTAGACCCAGAATGTAAGATGAACTCATTTTTTCAGATGAGTGTAGAGGAAAAAATTACCGTCTGATATTTGGGCAAACTGTATTACACACAGTGTGGGGAGTAACGAGTTACAAAAGTAATTAATTACTGTAATGCATTGCTTTTTGTGGTAACGCAGTAATGTAAGGCATTACAGAAAAAAAATCTGTAATATTTTACTCGGTACAATGTCAGTAACGTGCACATTACAGTGCATGTTTAACCCGGACTGAAGCGGTGGTTTTCCAGAGGAGAAACATCACTCAGCGCCAAATGTTTCACTTCCTGTAGTCAGACAGAGCAGAGAGGAGTCCGGTTCTGTCTGGGCCACGCAGCAAACTCATGCGTGGTTCCGAACTGTGTCGGAGGAGCGCACACAAGTCGCGTGCGCTGCCCAAGTCCTGCGCGCTCACAGTAACCCACGCCAGCAGCGCTCCGCTCGGAAACTGAAGCGAACTGAGAAGTTTCCTGATAAAGAGTCGCTCTAACAGACTAGATTATTAACATCAGAAGTTGGAGAGCTCGCTCTCTCGCGCGCACCGAGCAGAGGAAAGCGCGCGTCATGCAACGTCTGCTGCAGGAGGAGGAGCAGACAGGTGGAGGAGATCGAAGCACACAGGTAGAGGTAGGAGACAAACTAATGATGAATAGGAACTCCCCATGTGCACAAACTGCCTCAGGTATATATATGTGTGTGTAAATATACTGTATGTAAATATGATAGATTAATATACGGTTAGATGGATGATGAATAATGATGGATGGATGGATAATGATGGATGGATGGATGAATAATGATGGATGGATGAATAATGATGGATGGATGGATAATGATGGATGGATGGATGGATGGATGGATGGATGGATGGATGGATGGATGGATGGATGGATGGATGGATGGATGGATGGATGGATGGATGGAGGGATAATGATGGATGGATGGATGGATGAATAATGATGGATGGATGGATGGATGATGATGGATGGATGGATGGATGGATGGATGGATGGATGGATGGATGGATGGATAATGATGGATGAATGGATGGATGAATAATGATGGATGGATGGATGAATAATGATGGATGGATGGATGGATGGATGGATGGATGGATGGATAATGATGGATGGATGGATAATGATGGATGGATGGATAATGATGGATGGATGAATAATGATGGATGGATGGATGGATGGATGGATGGATGGATGGATGGATGGATGGATGGATGGATGGATGGATGGATGGATGGATAATGATGGATGGATGGATAATGATGGATGGATGGATAATAATGATGGATGGATGGATGGATGGATGGATGGATGGATGGATGGATGGATGGATGGATGGATAATGATGGATGGATGGATGAATAATGATGGATGGATGGATGGATGAATAATGATGGATGGATGGATGGATGGATGGATGGATGGATGGATGGATGGATGGATGGATGGATGGATGGATGGATGGATGGATGGATGGATGGATGGATGGATGGATGGATAATGATGGATGGATGGATGAATAATGATGGATGGATGGATGGATGGATGGATAATGATGGATGGATGGATAATGATGGATGGATGGATAATGATGGATGGATGGATGAATAATGATGGATGGATGAATAATGATGGATGGATGGATGGATGGATGGATGGATGGATGGATGGATGGATGGATGGATGGATGGATGGATGGATGGATGGATGGATGGATGGATGATAATGATGGATGGATGAATAATGATGGATGGATGGATGAATAATGATGGATGGATGGATGGATGGATAAAGATGGATGAATGGATGGATGAAGAATGATGGATGGATGGATGGATGGATAATGATGGATGGATGGATAATGATGGATGGATGGATAATGATGGATGGATGAATAATGATGGATGGATGGATGGATGGATGGATGGATGGATAAAGATGGATGGATGGATAATGATGGATGGATGGATAATGATGGATGGATGGATGAATAATGATGGATGGATGGATGATGATGGATGGATGATGGATGATGATGGATGGATAGAGGATGGATGGATGATGATGGATGGATAGAGGATGGATGGATGATGATGGATGATGATGGATGGATGGATGGATAGATGATGGATGGATGGATGGATATTGATGGATGGATGATGGATGAATAAATGATTGATGGATGATAAATGATGGATGGATGAATGGGTTAATATACAGAAAATACAAAAGTAATGCAAAAGTAGTGTAATACCTTACATTTAAAAAACTGTAATATTGTAATGTAAGGGATTACTTTAAAATGACAGTAACAAGTAATAAATAATGCATTACAGTTTTGAAGTAACTTGCCCAACACTGATTACATATGAGTCGTCCTCATGCTGAAAACGTGACTCTTCAAACACAACTCATTGAGACACAATGGTTTTACTATAAACAGTAACGCTCAGTGACTTAGAAAATATCTGATTACTGGTTTGGAAATACTAACACGTTAGATTACTGTTACCGACAAGACATATTAGAGTAATGCAGGACACAGTTTCACTAAGAGACGAAGGTCACCAGATAATACAACTCACATCCTAACACCAGCAGGTCACATGTTTAAGAGCTCAAATACAAATCTCCTCCTCTCTGGAGTAAACTCACTTGGCTTGTCTCTAGGTGGGCGTTTCCCAGTGGCTCTGAGGGGGGTGTAATCTATGAATAAGTGTTTGGGTTTCACTCGTCCACTAGCTGCAGATTTGTCATCACTTTGCTCATTTAGCTGAAGTCTTACTGTGAGGAAATAGACAACCCTAAATAGTTGTTTCCTGGTTCTGAAGCAGGGTGCTGGTGGGCTCAACCAGGATGAGGCAGCTAGTGGCTCCGCCTTCATCTACAGGACGAGGAGGATGGTGGTCGCTGTGCGTCTCGTTTGTGATGCTATCAGAGTTTCAGTTAGCTGCACTGGCATGGACTTAAATCGGCCCGGTCGCTGCTCATTAAACCTTTCAGCCAGAAACATTTGAGAATTCATCTTAATTTACTAAAATGTTACTTTTCCCAAAAATAACAAAAACTATTATCTCCCCATGGATAACAAAGCTGTCCTCTCTGTCCCTAAATCATTGAAAGTATACCTGCTAAACTAGACCTAGAAGAATAGGATGAATTAGCTGTGTGACCCCTTTGTGACTAGAATAGGAAACGCTGACATAATTGCAGCCTTCCACTTAGCTCTGGGATCACTGATGTCATGTTTGTCACATAATTATCTATTCTGACATTACTGTCATGGATAATCAATAATTATCTGTTATTTCTCACTGTATACACTGAAACGTTCTGGTGTAAAGCACAGTGCTCAACCTGCTCACTTTTACTCCTTTTTAAGTGGAATCACCAGCAAACGTCTCCTCTGTGCAGCTGCTGTCTGTCCAGAGTGATGTTGATAGGAGGTGGTTTTATTGTTCAGATATCCTCCTTTTGCTCCAGCTGATATGGAGCAAGTCCATCTGCACCATGTGACCCACCATCTGACCCATCATGTGACCTAACATGCAAAAAAACACATAGAGTACAAGATCTCGTTTTACCCACATTATAACACAATTTAAAATGGCTGAAACCTCCTCATTTTGTTTAATTAATAAACACACACACACACACACACGACACGTGGCTGGAAGAAGAGACGGATAAGATTTAGGAAACTAATAAATAGTTATTGATAAGCATAAATGCATATTGTTTATTTATTATTTCAGACCTTTGAAAGGTCGTCTGATGATCTTCGTTAAATTGCACGTTCATTTTGATCAATGCAAATAATTATAATAATTATAATAATAGTAATACTAATAATAAATAATAATAATTTTTATTATTATTAAATTTAAGCGACCAAAAGATTTTAAATGATTTGCTGAGAATCCACTGATCAGGACAAACAGTTTAGACTCATCAGAGGGATTCATGTGATAAAAGTGATGAGGAATTAGTTTTGTTCACATTTGAACTCTAAATGTATAAAATCCATACGTAGAAACGTTTGTGTCATTGTCAGTTTTATCCTCTTTCTGTTCTAGTTTTTCTATAAATGTAAGTAAAGGTAATCAGTGACTATATTTGGAGAAAAATAAAGAAAGATGCTCTTTTGTATGTTTAAATATTTTGTGTTCTTGACTTTTAATTTATTAATTTATTGAATTAAATATGTTTGTTTTGAAAAAATAGATATAATAAATGGAAAATGCTTGCCTTGAAGGAAGTGGTGGTGTTTTCACATCACAGTGATGGATCTGAGTGTCGTCTTTAAAAGCTAAAGATGGCTTTACTGTAAATCTGATTATATCAAAACATTTGCAAGCCGTTGCAATACTATAGATACTAAATACATTTAAGATAAAACAGTCTTGCAAAAAAAAAAAAACCTTAAAAGTTTACAGTGTACATTTTAGTGAACTGGTAAAACTTTTTTATTCAGTTTGATTTAAAATATTAAAGAAAACAAACTGTCTGGAGTGACTTGGATTTCCATGCATCCATAACATCACAGTACAGTACAGTACTACTACTACTAAGTCAAGTATTTACTTAATAGTTCTGAGTTGTTAACATTAAACTCACTGATTGTTCCATACTTTACTTACTGTGTAGTAATCTGATGATCAACATGTTCTAGAATCTATACACAAGCTTAGTTTATTCTACAGAAAAGAGCATCATTAATAATAATCGATGCCTCTTTAACCTCTTATTTAAAAAACTATAAAGTAAGTTTTCATGATTTTGTTGATTTGAAAATATTACAAAAAATGTACAAAGCAAATAAAAATACACTACCAAAAATAATCAGAAAATATTTGAAAAAAGAATAAATAGTTATAATTAAAAGATCCTGAAATCCTAAAAACTCAAGATTTAGAACCAAGATGAGGAAATTGAGTATTTCTGTAAACTGTGTAAAATTATGGTAATTAAAAAAATCTATGTCACTAAATTATAATTTTGAAAAATATACTAATGTATGAGGTAATAATTAAAATGTAAATTAAGCTAGTATTTGTGATAAAATTTAAAAAATTAGAACACAAATGTGATAAAAAAAACCAATGTAAATGCATTTTATTTTGTAAAAAGAAGAAGAAAATATTAAATGTGATCATTTTCATTCACAGTTTTTTAAATCTTTTGAATGAAAAAATAAATATAAATCTCCCTATTACATGTTTTGAAGTTTTTTCTACAATTAAAATATTTTTCACAAAACCTGTTGGAAATTAGGAAAAAGATGCATTATGAAAGTTTAGGTAACAATCTAGTATTTTAAATGAACAATACGCCAATCGATGTTTGACAATGCACCCTGGCTCTGACATGATGTGTGTGAGCAACGTCATGATTTACGTCGTTTACTGTGAGCTGACACTGAAGATCTGAGGAGAATCATCAGCTGTCATCACTAGAAACTACACAAACTGGTCAGCAAGCTACTGGACAGCTGCTCCTTCAAGAGGAAAGTAACAATATTAATACTACTACTCATTAAAAAAGATCAATATTATTATTATTATTATTACCACTTGTATGGATTTAGTTGCAGCAGTAGCTCCGTTGCTCAGTTTAAATAGCTCCATAATAAAAATGTTGTTTAGTGTTTACACATTCTGAACACTCTTTTCTACAAACATTGCAGGAGCTTGAAAAAGACCCCAACATATTTATAATTAATAATAATGACTGAGTCCTGGGGATTGCTTTTGTTTGTAATGCAACTAACAATTAGCATTTCCCTCATTACTTAGAAAAAACAGGCTCCTGCCAAACGACTATCCCACAAGAGTCAGTATTATAATAATCTCCTGATGAAGCAATATCACAGCTTAGAATGGTTGGTGTTTACACCACATTTGCTGCCAATATATAAAAGTGATAACTGCTGATAATGATTAGTTCTGGCAAAAATAAATGCTTTTATGTAAATGGCTGTCTCTAAAATGTGACCTGGAAACAAAGGCAACTTGTGGTGAGTGTGCAACTAAATGCATTAGTGGATCAATTAGGCACTAGTCTTCCATTCCTTGGGTTGCTATAGCAACTGACCTGCAAATGTGGTGAAAAATAATGGAAATATGGGAAGTGAACATTAAAGTCCCTGATGTATCAGACTTTCAAATGAGCCCCAATCAGAGAACAAATATTTCTGCTTAAGCATCGTTTATATACAGTAGCTGTGTATCACAGTTTTATTAAAACGCCACATTTAAAAATATATATTATATGTTTATCAAACATTTTGTTAGAAGTATATTCTGATTGATTATCACAGAGCCCTGGTATTATAGCAACATGTTTTTTTAAGCTATTGACGTGAAACAGGAGGTGACAGAGTCCTGATCTGTGGTCTGACTGAACCCCTTTACTCCACTAACAGCAGGTCTAAATCATTAGTACAGGACTAGAGGTGTTCTGATGCTCTTCACTCTAGTCCAGTTTCCATGGTTCTCTTGTGGTTCTCCACTCGTTATGTGGGACACGTTCCTTCACCATCCCTCATCTTATGGACCCCCGCCTTTATCATTCCTCTTTCATTCCTTGGCCTAGTCCTGGTCTGCTACCCCTGCATCCTGAACCGAGTCCCTGCATCCTGTTCCTGCTCCTCCTGTCAGTCTGATTCATCTCACCCCCCTGGTTGTTTAAAAGTTTGTTCAGAAAGTTTAGCAGAAGTCAAACTTCTTTAAAAGACAAAGACAGGAGTGGGCACATAACATAGCCTTGAGGTCCCCTAAATCTGACACATCTGGTTTATATTCCGGGCTGCACACTAGTGGAGCACAGGTGCACATTGCACACTAAACAGCACCAGATCCTTCTGCCACAACACTCATTTGCATACTGGCTTTATGTCCAGGGGTGCACACAATTTTATTGTTGAAGTACTCAAGGAACCCACATCACCGTGGGTTGTGAGGGGTGATGACGAGCTGTCGCCAGCGCTGGGCAAGTGTGAGTTGCCTATTTGTGTTGGACATGCTGGGATTGTGTGTGTGTTACCGTTGCCACACGTGTGTCGGATGTGCTGCGCGCACGTGTCTCACCTGTACCGCTGCCGTGTGTAACTATTGCCGTGCGCTTGTGTCAGAGGTGCTGCTAGCTTTAGAGGCCATGTGAGCACTCACTTAATGGGCTGCAACAGGATGTACAGCTCGTCAGATTGCAGGCTGCGCCATCGGGACTGATCCGCAAAGACATATTCGAGCAGTCGGTTCTGGCTCGCATGCATGATATCTGGTTCTCATGCGGACTAGCTATGTGCACCCCTGTTTAGATCACAGTATCGAGCATGCAGCCTGTGATCACACTGACGAGCTGCAGCCTCAGGTGAGCAGCTCGCTGTAAGTAAAGTTTCAGATAGTCACAGGACGCTGTGACTACTCATTCATCTGACAGGAGTCTAACCCCTCCCATCACACATCAGCGCCTGGTACTCCCCTGGGTACCTCATAGAAATGATGTGCACCCCTGTCTAATTGAACACTGATAGTTTGAAAGATAAGATCTGAACCAGTCTATTAAAGTGTTCTGATCAACAGTGTGTCAAACAGCACTAACTCTCTAGTGATCAGTAGATCTACAGTAAGTGACCCAGATGGAGCATAGAGGTGAAGAGGGTAGGTTAGGTTTAAAGAAGCACCTTAACCATCAGTCCCCAAACAAACCTGACTCCAGTGGCGTTCATCAGCTACTGGGAGATCTGGTTCTTTTTTATGTTTGTGTTTAACTGAGCTGCAGCCTTTTGAAGTAGCACTATGAGAGAGACCTAATTAATGCTAACACACTCCGTGTCCCATTAGGGACATAGTTTGTTGAGTAGCTCTTCTATAACAAGATGTCTTTAACCTTCCAGACTTCCCAGTATTCCCAGCAACTGTTGGTCATACTGGATGTAAATGAGACGTTTCCTGGAAGTAAAGCCCCACACCGTGCAGCACTAAATCACATTCTATCATGTGTCTGTTTCCACTGATAGTGTGAACGAGACAAACACCATAAAGCACCAGTCGCTCATTTACCTTCGCGTGCACATGCATGTTCTGTGACCCCCACAGTGTGTATGTGCATTTGTGTGCCAGTCACAAAGACATAATAATAAGGAGAACCAGTCTTCTGTCTGTGCACACTGGTGAGGTAATTGATGTCATCTGGCACTCGGTGTTGAATATGGATAAACGTAAGGCAGTTGGTTCAAGAGAAAATACATTTAAAGCTCATATGAGCTCTTGATGCACATGCACCTGCACACGGCAACTCTTCAGTCGTGGAATAGTAAATGTCAAGGTTGAGTTCATGACATCACATTAATTATCATACATTTGAGAGGAAAGGAAGGATTTTATGGAAACTACATGTAACGGCTGAGATGGGACATACAGCAGTAATCTATGAAGTCTGTATTTACACTGCAGAACAATGATGATTAGAACGTTAACCATAAAAGGAGACGATGGTCATTTTTGAAGAAAGAGGCTAATTATTTAGATTATTTATGTTGTTAAAATCCCTGATCTGCTCTGCTGGCGACGATGTTCTTTGAGTTTAGAATCTTTAGACTTTCGTTTCTCTCCAGTCATCATTTTGGTGCTCCTGCAACTTAAAACTGCCCGAGGACCAAAGTATGCTAATTGTGATGATGAATTCCCTGCAATTTTGTCTTTGAGGATGGGATAATTTCCTCAAACATAGTGCCCTTGAGATAATTCAGTGGATGGAGTGTCCCATCTCAGCTGAAGTGCAGGGGTCATTAAGTGTTGTTGTGGGGTGATAACTGTGGGGATGGACCTAAATCCCCCACCCCCCACATGCTTCCCTCACAGAGAGGCTTCTCTCTGTGACCCTTCAGATATATATCACTGTTTTTTATTACTGAAGATTCAAAAAGATCCTTGTAGTTACAGTTTGATGAAACAATTCAACAACGTGTGGTTTGGACTTTTTATTTTCTACGTTTACCTTTGTCAAGCCAACCCACCTGATTGTGTCACCACTAATAAGACTCCGTTAACAAAAGCTAACAACGAGACATGTTGGTGCCATGAATGCAACACAGTCATAAACAGAGTATTTTTCCTCGGGTGATGAAGAATTTATTGCACCTCGAGCCTTGGCAGTGTGGTGCAGAGCACTCTGCTAGAGGCCCAAATGGATTTTCAACTATGGACCCTAAACCTTTCAACCCACAATGCTGCTGAATAGCAGTTAGAGGTTGCCATGCCAACGCCATCTAGAGGGACTTTTCAGCTGCATCAGAGGGAAAGCTTGGCCAGATGTCTCCAACAATTTGCTCTGAAAAGATTCACCATTCGCCATGCTCATTAGAGAGCAGCAATCACAGGGACAGGACGTATGAAGCTTTCCTGTACGGATGGCTCATCTCTTCATCTCGCTGCTTTCTTTCCAAAAAAATAGAGAAATGCAGCCTTCTGAGAGGTGCGTCACGTTTTACGTGGTTTCTGGTGTGTATTTTCTTAAATATTTATGTCTTATTTCTGCATCTGTGACATGTCCAGTTCATTCTGCAGCTGACATGCTCTGGCAGGGCAGTGAGGCATCTGGCCAGCACAGACGGCAGCATGCAACTCAGTGAATTATTAACAGAATAAATCAACACCTGTGGTGTAAAGTACAGCAGGAGGGGGGGGGGGGGTGAAGCTGCTTCCATCCATAGGAAAACCATGAGCACTTCAGTCTGAGGCTAAGCTAACTTTATGTGCCCAATAAAGACTGAGTCAGGAGACCAACTCGAGAAAAATACAGACCTCTTTTCTTTAATATACACAAGTGTGTGTGTGTGTGTGTGTGTGTGTGTGTGTGTGTGTGTGTGTGTGTGTGTGTGTGTGTGTGTGTGTGTGTGTGTAGGGGGGGGGGTGTTAAACCTTTACCCATACTTATATTCAGGTTGGCATTTCTGCAAATAACCAACGTTTACCCATTTAAACAGTGTTTGCAAAGAGAAAAGTTCTTTCATTTCATTTTCCTTTTTTTTTAATCAAGCCAAGTTTTAATGCTTAACAAAACAATTCAAAGTTTTCATCAATGTTCTGACCAAACACCATAAAACAAAGTTCTCTGAATGATAAACCAGTATTAAATGAAACTCTTTAATTGGTTGATAACCCAATGCTGTTTGCACTCACACATAAACTGAGCCTCTCCGGCGTGAGAGCTGGAATGTGGTATTTTAAGAATCCACTCCTTCTCTCCAACCCTCCCTCAAACTGTTGACTTTCCTCTACAGATTGTTTTTAATCAAGCCTTTGTCTTAACGCAGAGATAAGAGTCGGACTACATTGTCAGCTCCTCCTGTTTATCCGTTCAAGTGTTCGGCATCATGTGTTTGTCAGCACATCATTAGAGGACAGAAGACGGCTCATTAGCTGTTTATGCAGGGAGCTGATTAGAAGCTGGATCTGCATTGTGTTGCACCATGGGATTCATGCAGCGCTGCAGAGGTTTCAGTCAGAGCTTTGTACTTTATTTCCTTCCTTCAATTCCTTTAAGAAACTCCAAAAGTTATGAGCCAATGAAAGAAATCTGACAGGCAATATGACTGACTGCTAAATCTACTAGAAAACACAGCAGTGTCCTCAGATTCTCTGTGTGTTAAATATGTTCTCTGTTCAGGAACATCACCTTTATTTATGTCAGGAATTCCCTTTATTTTATTAAGTAAAAAGAAAAAACATTGTTTTTTTTTTGTTGTTGTTCACTTGTTGCTGTGGATCTGTAGAGTTCAGTGACCTCATCTATAAAACAGACAAATGCATAAAATCTGGAGGAGCTGGAAAACAAATCCTGATCAGAGGTTTGTGTTTAGAGGATATTGTAAATGGAGCAGTGTGAGGACGGTCTGGATCCAGAACCCAGTAAGATCCTCTGACTCGGCTGAGTCTGACACTTTAGGTCAGCTGAGCTAAACCAGTCTGAGGGGGCCTGGTGAGGAGCTAATACCACAGTGTCCCAGTTGAGCCATTCTGGGATCTGTCCATGTTTCAGTCAGCTGTATAGGACTCCCAGTTGACAGCATGTGGTTGTAAGTGGGGTTTAACATTAAGAGGTCCAACAGACCCCTGACTGACTTGTTTTATATCCACATCACACTGATTCAGCTCAGGTTTAACTGACTGATTAAACGAAAACAAGACACACAGGTGAAACAAAAATGTGCTGACATGTTCTTTACATCCTTCCTCCCAAACTGAACCAAATCAAAAGATCTGACGAGAAACTGATTTTATAAACATAAACTCCTGCTTCACACAGACAAGTGTTGAGCTATAGATCAGCTGATGGTCTGAATGTTCCACAACCAGGAACATAATAAGTGCACAAATCTGACTAGACTATAACTGATTTTAAAGTTTAAATATTGGATGGATTAGTTAGAAATTTACATAAATATTCAGATAAAGATGGAGTGGATTCAACATTTTCATCTGTAGGAAGGAATGCTTCAGCAGATCATTTAGCCCAACAGCAGTCAGACTCTATAACACATCATGATGTCAGGAGCATCGTATAGAGGACGTGGTACGATGTTCTTCTTTTAGTCTTACTTTTATTCCATTTCTTTGTTTGTGTAGCGAGCTGTGGTTTTGCACAGATGTCCCCACTGTGGGATCAATAAAGTTTTATCTGACAGGAGACAGAAACCTTCAGACACTAAACAGAAACATTGATGTTTCACCTCTAAAATCTAAACATATTTTCTTTATCTAAATTCAACCTGATGAAATATTAGAGCTTTACGTTTTTACATCAAACCGACGTGACGTCACTGATATCCCTGTTTTTGTATTAAACAAGTTTATCACAAAAATCTTTTATTATTTTTGTGATAATTTTAGTGCAAAATAGAAATGTGTCATTTTTAAAGGCAAAAATCTCTTTTAACCTTAAAATGTCAATAATTGTTTATTTTTATTATAAAACAGCCTTATATTGCTCTTTGAATTACTGTGATGCTGCATTGGGTTATATCTCTGAAGTAGAATTCAAATGACCAGCCCTTCCAGGAAGTTGTGATCACAGCTATTAACGCCAATTCAATCATTAGTCGTACATTTTTTGTGCACTTGTAGTTTTCACTCCATGTTTTCCATAAATCTGACCAATCACCTTTGAGTTTTCAGTATTTGCCTTTTTCTTGGACCAATCACTGCAACTCTGATGAATTTTGATCAATCCCCCTATAGCCTCTACTTCAGTCTTACCCGGTTTGAAGTCTTGGAGCCAAACCTGCAGGTTGAAAACATTTACGGTCAGTTTCCATTAGATAAAATATGACCAACTTAGTTTCCCAAAGTATTAAACGAAGCGGTGGAAAGCTGCTCTGCACCAAACACAATGTCACGGTGGAAAATAGGTGAAAATCAATGTTTTACAAGAACTTTTACATGTGAGGAGATTGGCTGAAAAGTGAGGACCTCAGACGCAGCGTGACGGAGGCTGTGGCGTCTGTTACCAGTGCTGAAGGAGACCAGGTGAGTTTGATGTCTGTGTTTGGACAATGTAAGAAAGTAGATTAAAAAAGTCAGAGAGGTGACCTGGTCTGTGTTCTAAACTGAGTGCTGAGTCAGCGGTTTGATGAATGTAAGAATAATTAAACAAATAGAACCATCAGCGTTAACTAACGTGAACTCCTTTAAACGTTTTATTATTAACCACGTGACGTTTGTATCCAGTTCTCACGAGGAACCTCTTCTCTTTTCTAAACTCTTTCTGCTGAACCACTGAACCTTAGAGGCGATCCTCTGAAAGTGAAAGTAAAGCGAGTCGCTCACGCTGTAACGTCTGATTGACGAGACAGGCTGTCCGCGCTGTTGTCATGGAGATTACAGCATCTTGTTGGTGAAACAGTGCATATGTGTGTAAGGAGGTTGACTGTTTGTGTGTAGAAAAACATAAAACCTGAAACAAAACTAAAAAGTGCTTGAAAAAGGTTGCAGCTTTTTGAAAAATGTGCCGCCAATCAGTCATTTTAGGACAAAACCATCACAAAAAATCATTGCAACTTCCTGAAGGCACTGAAAGTGATCATGAGAGGGAATGACAGAATCAGTTTACTCATACAGATTACATCAGCTGATGAAAACACCTGGTTTTAGGTGTGCTGGTCCTGAGGCAGTGATCCACTGTGGATGTGGAGCTTCCTGATGCTCTCCCTGATCGGTGGCTAACAGAGGTTTGTCCTACAGCAGCTATCTGCCACACTGGGTCTTGTTGGTATGTCAGATAACCAGAGTCAGATTTAAACAGAGAGAGAGAGAAACCGTGTGTCGTAGATATAAAATGATAAATGCAAACTTACAAAATCAAGACGCTGAGCTGTGAAGTGTGAGTGAAGTTCAAGAGCAGGTAAAGTGTTGACATCTCATTAATGCAGCTATGAGTTTATGTCTGTCCATGAGTCTGATCAAATATATATTATTGATATTGAGTTTGTCTTTCTTCACAAAGTGCAAAAAATAGTGAAACCCACTTCTGCACACCTTTTAGCTGAACCCCAATTTATGGGGAAAAAAATCAGAGCCGAGCAGTATTCATTGATTATTATTGCTGCATTTGTACACTTTGTATCATTAAACTTGTTAAACATGTTTAATCATCTCTAAGAAGTAAAACTCCAAGTATCTGTCCACAAAGTGACCGGACCGCCAGCGGGTTTTCTGATGAGGTGTTCCTCTGTCCAGAGGTGGACTTAGCACAGACATGAGGCCCCCAGGTCCCCACCTCCTCATTATTTCTCATATTGATAAGGTCCACGTGTTCTGAAGCTGTGGATGTTTGCTATTAGTGTTAGTGAAATTAGTTTGCTTTAGTTTGGAGAATAATGTTTGCTTCAGATAGACGGTGAAGGGTTTAGAATGCTTACAGGTCCAGAGGGTTCGTTTTCTCTAACATCAACATGTTTCCTCTCTCAAGCAATGAGAGTAGAATAGAAAAGTATAGATGAAAGGAGAAGAGGATACTTTTTTCTAAAATAAATTTTAGTTTCAGACATAACTTTCATTTCATCTTATTTATGTTGAAACAACTTTAACTTTATATATAATCAAAACTATACTAGAGAAATCAGGAAAAGTTGTTATTTTTGTAGATCTAAAACAAAACGTATTATTAAAAGTTGAAATATTCTTTCTGACAGCAAAGAACTGAATTATGGGTAGGCCTATGTGCTTTGAAGGATGTGTGGTGACCGTTGGTAGTGCTGTGGAGGCCTGTGGTTCAACGCCCAGCTGTGGCCTTTCTGTGCAGAGTGTGCATGTCTTCTCCCGTGCACGCTCCCAGGAACAGGATCATGGTGGTAAAGACAATGAATGAATATCTAATTGAACTCTTGTAGGATAAATCTGCTACCACACGTCCTGTGATGGCGGAGCGTCTCACTCTTTTCTACACCTGTTATCAGCATCAACAGCAGAGTTCTCGATGGGCCCAAAGATTTGACCTGAAATGACCTGAAGGACAAGAAGCCCGAACCGGCCAGCCCGACATCGTCACATTAAACACTGGACCCGAGTCCGACCTGAACCTGAGGGTGAAAAAGGATTTCCACACACAGCACACTACTCTAAGGTCAACTCAAACACTTATTAAAAACTAAAACCCAGACTTAAAGAACACGAGCAAACTAAAAAAGTAATTTTCTAATAATAATAATGATGATGTCACAATTTAATGTCCCCTTTTGATCGACCAGCTGGAACGAGCCACGAGTCAGCACATTTACCACAGCCTGAAAATAAATGTGCACTATTTTAGTTAATCATGAGAAATACTGATAACAACTTGCATAAAGAGCGCTTCTTTATGAGCTCGCTGCTGTGCACGCTGCCTGTCACGTGCACTGATACATGCTGCTGTCACAGACGGCGCGCTTCTCCTGCAGACTTTTCCCTCCTCTCTCTTTTCTATTCAAACCCAACGCAGCCCGAACATTTCATTTAAATATAAGACCTGAACCGACTCGGGTCGGGTTCGGGCTCGGGTCTAAATTTAGAACTCTAATCAACAGGTAGCTTCTTCTAATTAGCGTTAATTAGCTAACAAACGTGCTTTTTAAAGCTGCATCTTTTTATGAATCAGTGATACAAGATTTTTTTAACTTTAATTTAAATGTAGACATGACTATGTTAGTGTTTAATCAGTGAAGCACATAATAGAACATATTCAATGAGGTGACAGCAGTCAGGAGAGCTGCTGATGTATAAATAGCTTGTTTTTAACGTAAACAAACTCCATAATCCCAGATTACTGAAGCTGTATCCATCACATGGACTGGGTTTATAAAGTAAATAAACTATTATTAGTTAAGTATTCATTAGTTGCTCTGTTAAGTCACTCATGCAGGAACAATGTGTTTTATTTAAAAACAAGTTTCATCTTAAACCAAATCCTCAAACGTTAAATCATTTTATACCTAATAAAATAGGATGATGAAAATGAACTGGAGGGAATTAGAATGTAACAGGATTATCTCTTTACTTCCTTCCTTCCTATATTGGGATGATTTTATTAAAATGTTTCTTTCTAAATGAACAGATGTAAACTCTAATCTGAGACACGTTCTGTATCACAGTGATTAATGGTGCTGTCATGTCTGCAGGAGGAGTTTCTTTAACACGAAACAACATCATAAAACATCATCAGACACGTTTATGCGCAAAACCCACACTCTAAAGCCAGACAGGATATCACAGCGCCCCCCACAGCCTCCCAGAAAAACAGCTCAAAGGGCTGATGGGTAGTGATGTTTACAGGAAGCTTCCAGTAAAATAGAAACACGTGAATAGTCCGTTTATTCTAACTAACAGGATGTAGCTGCAGCTCCCTCACTGGTCATAAGATCCTTAGAAATAAAAAGTTTCTCTTAATATTTTGTAATTTATAAAAAGTTATCATAAAAAAACAGTTTAGCGATAAATAACATAAAATTAATAAAAGCTGTTAAAACTATGCAGATCTATTTAGCTGTAGCGTTTCAGGTGGAGGTCTCATCATTTATCTCCTTATTGTTAGAATAGATTCAAACTGAGGGTCAGCAAGAAATAACAGAAAGTGTGGCTCACACACACACACACACACACACACACACACACACTCACACACTCACACACACACACACACACACACACACACACCGACTCCTTGTTTTGGCAGCTCCTTTATGAGCTTTATCCTGGGCGCTCACATACGGGCTAATATGCAGCAAAATAAAGGGAAGAGAAACTCAAGCTTTAGGGTCTGTGCAGCTATTGTCTGACACAGACAATGGAAAACCAACAGTGGCTAAAAGGGGAAATTTGAGTCTCCAATCTGTTTGACCTTATTTGCTGATAAGGAGCGGGGCTCTGCTGGTGCTTTAGTCACCACCAAACACAGAAAACACTAAGTGAGAGCCATAGTAGGTCATTGAGCGTCTTCTCTGCCTTCAGCTTAACATGACACTTAAGTACTCCTACAAGCAGGGAAAGAAAAGGCAAGGCTGCACGCATTACAAGCTGCCTCTACTGCTGCTCTCAAGCTGAAATGTCAGAGCCTTTCTCTTAGTGTGGAGGGAAGAGCGGGGTGGAGGTGAGCCAGACAAAAGGCTCGGGATTCTAAAGTGATTTGTTGCATTTTCATTCTAACTACTTTGTGCAGGTGAGGTAATCATGGATCTAAGGTAGCTGTTTTCTATGTGTGTAACTTGAAACGCTCTCTATCTGCCGTTCCAGACTCAGGAAGTCAATGAAATGTCGTCTGCATGATAATCCCATGTTCCAAACACTCATTTAAAGCCCGTTAAGAGGTGAAGCAGGGACAGCCGACTGGACAAAAATCAGATTAATTTTCTGTGAAAAGACCCAACTAATAAAGAAAAACTACTAACGTCTCCTTTTCCTCCAGCTGGAGCTTCCAGACGCGGCGGTTCCTGTTCAGGATCTAATCTAAATATCTGATTGTAATTGTAATGTGTAGCATTTGACTCTTTTGAAAGCGGTGAAGTGTTCACAGTGTGAGCTGGTAATGAAAGGAGAAGTGCTTCTCAGATATCCATCACTGCTGTTTTTACTAATATTATAAGTGTTCGGCTTCAGAGTCCTGCATTAGCAGAACTCTAAAATCCCACAATGCCACTGATGAAGTGGAGGAGGTTGCTCTTAAATAATGTCTTAACTGTACGTTCAGGCTGCACGCCGTGGGCGAGCTCATTTAAATGCTCCTGACTTCCTGTGTGTGCGTTGACTTACAGCCAGCCTGTAAACACACTGAGCTCTCACCTCTGGCTCTAAGTAAACAAATAAATAAGTTAAAGGAGTGATACGCCGCCTGTCAGACAACCAACACACGACAGCTGTTTTTATCTGTTTATAGATGAAGGTAAACTTTGTTCAACTTCATCGTTCACATAGAAACTATAATTAATAAAACGAATTCACTCATTAATTGTCCCGTCCTTCAGAAGGAGGCAGATTAAAAACTGTTCTTTTGTTTTCTATTTGCACTTTGATCCTGATCACAATAAATATCACGAGCACAAAGAGAAAGGAGCAAAGGAAAGCCATATTTGAATTGAGCCGTGCGATTGGACCGGGTCCATTTCAGCGCCGTAACAATGGCAGGTTAGGAGACATTTTGCCTGACAGACCACTTGGGCTGAGCAGACAAAGGGGTGGAACAAATCCTGCAGAGCTCACAAAGCTGCAGTCCCTCCCCGAGCGAGCAGCCAGTCTGAGCCGTCTCCCTGGGCTCGCTGTTGGCAGAAGCCTCTCCATTAAAGAGCTGCTGTTAATTATACCTGGACAGGAGATGCTCAGGAGCTGTGCTTAGCAGCTAACCGTCTGTGAACATCTACCACTGCGTCTCATTTAGCCTCGCGCGCCTCGCAGTCGAAATTTACACAAAGTCACATTTTAGGTTTTCATTAAAACGTTCAATCCAAAAATAAATCCCTGTTTAAATGATGAGAAATCACTTTGTTTCTAATGAAATCCTCATGCTGTGACAGACTCATCCAATACAAACAGCCTATGAGCTCTTTAAAGGTTACATATAAGAATTAAATAACAATGCAAACATAATCTTGCCTCACACAGGGCTCTCATTAAACAGAAGTGAGATGAAAATACAAAACAAAACCTTTTCCTTTTCCCGTGCTTCCCCTGGCGGCGGGCACTCTCCTGATTGAAGCTGTGCTTTGTTTAATTAATTTCAGGCTTGATGGAATGACTGGGGCTTATGCCTTTGGCACGGGGCTGACACACCGGCCCTTTAAGCCTCCAACTCATTGCCATAATGTGCTGGGAAGAAAACCCCGCAGAGACGGGATGAAGCAGCAGGTCTTCGATCTTATCACTGCCCTGACCACTCCTTCATGATTTCAGAGCCGCTCAGGTGACATCTGCTCTGTGGAGACCAGGCTACAAGTGTCTGCTGTGTGTTTTATCTCTGCCGTTTATTAATATGCAATGTGTTAATTGATCTATAAATGTACACAAAAGACAAAGACAGACATCTGGTTTGACTCTTCCTCGTGTCATCATTATTTCATTAGGAGGGATGAAATATGGAGAGGAATTAACGAGTCGAATCACGGAGCAGAAAACCCAACGCTCTGCTCTGGTGAAGAAACCAGACGGCGTGGAATCAACGACAGCGTGTCATTAGTTTAGAATCACAGTAAAGTACAGAAACTTTAAACTGTGGAGGAGCTTTATAGGCTACATGGTTTTATTACCGTCAACCAAAAAGATGGAGGGTTTTTATTTAAAAAAAACAAAGTAAAATCTAAATAAAATATCTGAAAAAAATCATGAATCTAAAAACTGAAAGTCAAGTTTAGTGACACACACGCACACACACACACACACACACACACACACACACACACACACACACACACACACACACACACACATCTTTAACAGAATTTTTTTAAATGCTTGAAATCATTTTCTTGGATTCATTTAAGAACTGATGGTTTCTAATGATTCCTCTCCTTCTTCCTGGTTGTGTTCAGACCCCACTAGCCCCTTTATTTATTTATTTGTTTATTTATTTAACGGCGGCCCCTTTAGCTGGTCTCCAGCTCTCATACGGACAGACGCTGACCTCCTATAGAGCCTCGTATCGAATCAAAGATGAATCTGAGACATAAATTCCTCTTATGAAGAGATGGACATTTGTGAACGGCAGAAGGGGAAAAAAACACTATAAATATGCATTCCATTACATTTGAAAGAATTTAATGCAGGGCAAATAATTTGAGATGAGCTGCCGCTGAAACGATGGTCTTAATGGACAGGTGTCCACTTAAAATCTCTGGCAAAGCTAAGACTAATGGATTGCTTTATATGCAGCACATTCAGAGAATGGAAAAAGGATTGGGAGAGCTTAAGCGCCTGAAGCACCCTGCATGCACAAATTTCTGCATAAATATGCTGCTTTAATATCCACAACTTCTGCATTTGTCTGCTCCAACCTTTATCCAGTTCTGTGTTTCAGAAAATAAAAATTACCATTCAGTGACAGGACTGAGTTTTATGTTCAGCTGAGGGACAGATTATCTGCTGTTTTCATGGTTTCTGACCGTAAAGTTTATAATTCTATGTTAAATAAAAGAGACTTTTACTCTAATATGACAACAAATCTGATTATTTTTGTGTATTTTGTTTTATTCAGCATGATTTTTGTTAGAGAACTGACAAACAAAGTGCAGGAACCTTCTTTACTTTGATTATGTTCCTCATGGCAGACATTTTACAGACAAATACATTCTGATGAATGAGCATTAAAGGGCTGTTTGATTGTAAAATAAATGATGTGTTGAAATGAGGTTATCTGACAGTGTCATCTGGTGGCCGTGAAATCAAACTGCAAACATCTCACTTATTAAAACGATTAAAAACAATCAATAACAAACCTTTGAATGTGAGAGGAGCTGGATCTCCTAACCCTGGATCTGCATGGGCTGGAGGTCTGACACGGTGCAGAGCAACACGCTGGGCATGCCTCAGCTTCACCTCCTCACACGCTCAACGCTGGAGGAGCAGGAGGAGAGCAGAGGAGGAGCAGCAGGCTGTCCAGCGAGACTCAGAGTTTCTTTAGAGCCATAATCACAACATGAACTAATACTTTGCTGCAGATAAAAATTATAAAATGAACCTGTTACATTCAGATATCCATTGATTGTCCTTTAACAAAAAGCCAACAGCATAAGAGGCATCTGAAATCACACCTCAAGGGTCAGAGGTCATAAACCTCACAGCCTCAGCAAAGAGGCTGTTCCTCAACCTGTGGACTTTGAGGCTGCTCAACCTGTTGCCTGAATGAAGGAGGGTGACTAGTTTATGGGCTGGATGAGTGGGATTCATTGTTCTGGTTCTGCTGTCCTCTGGCAAAGAGAGACTGGTCTTCAGTCCTCACTATGAGGACACAGAGCTGACAGCTTGGACCAGGACGCTCCAAAACCGAAGGACCAACCAAACAGAGCTGAGGAACTTGAACCTAGTGATGTCACAGAATTTAATATGTGGAAGAAATCTTAACAGTCTTTGTGTTGGAGGTGGTACTTTAACAACTGCAGCTACTGCAGTGTGTGTGTGATGAGAGGGGAGGAGTTGGGTGGGGGAGGACGGAGACAGGAGGGGACATGTTACAGCTAGCTGAGGAGAAGAGGTCTGCTGCAGGCTTCTAGCACCAACACGTTAAAGACTAAACACAGAATAACATCTGACCTATACGTGTTATCAGAGAAAACAACGTTCCGTTTAGTTTTGCTGATGCATGATTGATGAAATCTGCAAGAAAATATGAGCTAGCGTTAGCCTCACTTTAGCTACATGAAAACATTTCATGTTTTATATCTTTATCAACATAGAAAGAGTTTCTATCAGGAAAACGTTGATATTATTTATAGGCCTAGGGCTGTCATGAGATTTAAAACATTGTGCGATTAATTACTGTAATTATTAGGAATACAGTGATACCACTTTTTGTCAAACCGATACAACAAAGATACTTGTATCTGAGTACTTGCCGATACCAACTACCGATACTGATACTTCTACCGCACGTAAAAAATGCAGTGAATTGGAAGACTTCTCTGCTTGTTACGCTGCTTGTAATGAGGGTGAAGTATAAAAAAATATAAAATGCCAATAAAAATTATCACTAAACTAAAAAATCATGCGAAAAATAAACATTTTCGGTTAAATAATTGCTCAGTTTTCCACTCCTAACCACACTGTTCCTCTTTAGCTTAACAGCTCCCCCTGGCCACCAATCTAGAAACTACAACAGAACTGACAATTCAGTGAAGCCACCTTCTGACCGCAGTCAAAGCAATAGTACTGGTATCAGTTAACTTTAACAAATACGAGTACATGGTATCAGTATCTGTATCGGTATCGGTATCAGCCCGATATGATACTGAGTAACCACAGTAAACCACAGTACTGTGGTTTAAATGTTGTACACTGGTATTCACATTGTAATGTAGTATACTGTATATGTTGTACTGTAGTATATACATAGTACTGTGGTATATATGTTATACTGTGGTATATACATAGTACTGTGGTATATATGTTATACTGTGGTATATACATAGTACTGTGGTATATATGTTATACTGTGGTATATACATAGTACTGTGGTATATATGTTATACTGTGGTATATACATAGTACTGTGGAATATATGTTATACTGTGGTATATATGTTGTACTGTGGTATATACATTGTACTGTGGTATATATATTGTACTGTGGTATATATGTTGTACTGTGGTATATATGTTGTACTGTGGTATATATGTTGGTATATATGTTGTACTGTGGTATATATGTTGTACTGTGGTATATATGTTGGTATATATGTTGTACTGTGGTATATATGTTGTACTGTGGTATATATGTTGTACTGTGCAGTGTTAATTTCGTAGACGAAATATTTTCGTTATTTATTTCGTCACAAATATATTTTACCGAACGAAAACTAAACGAGGCTGCATGGTGGCGCAGTTGGTTAGCACTGTTGCCTCGCAGCAAGGAGGTCGTGGGTTCGCGTCCCGGCTCTGCGGCCTCTCTGCGTGGAGTTTGCATGTTCTCCCCGTGCGTGCGTGGGTTTCCTCCGGGTACTCCGGTTTCCTCCCACAGTCCAAAGACATGACTGTCAGGCTAATTGGGCTGGTAAATTGTCCTTAGGTGTGAGTGGGTGTGTGGTTGTTTGTCTCGTTCGTCTCTGTGTGGCCCTGCGATGGACTGGCGACCTGTCCAGGGTGTCCCCCGCCTCTCGCCCCTTGACCGCTGGAGATAGGCACCGGCTCTCCCGCGACCCTCTGTGGAGGATTAAGCGGCTACAGAAAATGGATGGATGGATGAAAACTAAACGAAATTCAAAAATATAAAACGGAAAAAGACGAAGACGAAGACTAAATCGGCGGACATTTTCGTCAGGAACAAAAGACGAGACGAGAATTGACAGTGACGAAATCCAATCAGAAAACGGGAAAAATTTGACGAACATACCAAAAAACCAATCAGCAATCGGAGCAGGCGGAAGTAGATGAGAAAGGAACCAATCAGAGTCCGCCTTGTCGGGACGCGCCAGCGTTTGTAAACAACAGAGCAGACTCCGACAGGAACAGACTTTATTAAAAGTGGGTCAAATTAACAGAACGGAGGCAGAGTTATGACGCTAATTTTAAGATAATAGTGATGAATGCAGCAGAGGATCAAACAGCTGTCAGGGAGACAGGAAATATGGAGTTATGGAGAGAAATGACTGAAGACAGAGCGTTGTGGCGATCACGTTCTGTGGGAGGAGACGGACCGCAGCGTGAGAACAGCTGATCAGACTCTGTGAGTTAAAGCCTGCAGACTTTTGATCTGACATGTCATGATTAAAGTTCTGACAGTTTACATTATTATGGTATTTATTTGCTCAGGACCACTAGTGTCTTTCCTGACAGAACTCAACACACAGTAGAATATGAATTACAGATCTTTGTGATTGAATTAATAAGAAAATATTAAAGGTCTCTAAATAAGATATTTAAACTAGTTCCTCAAATTTTCAACAAAATAGTTTATTTTAAAAGTGAATTTAGTTTTTTTTCTGAAGATTAGTCTTGGAAAGGGGTGTGTCTTATAATTGGGGTCATTAACAATATTGGGAACGTTGATAAAGGGCCCATTTGTTTATTAATACTTAATAATGCACTAATGTTAATAAAAGTAAAGTGTTACCCCAATTCATTTAAAGAAATGTAAAATAAACGCACCAGAGGAAAATATATTAATATACGTCAAATATGCCTATTTTATATTTAGTCGACTAAAATTCTGAACTATTTTAGTCGACTAAAATAGTTCAGAATTTTAGTCGACTAAAATTAGACTAAAACTAAAATGAATTGGACGACTAAAACTAGACTAAAATGAAAAAGAATTTTAGTCAAAAGACTAAGACTAAAACTAAATTAAAATTTCACGCCAAAATTAACACTGGTACTGTGGTATATACATTGTACTGTGGTATATATGTTATACTGTGGTATATATATTTGTACTGTGGTATATATGTTGTACTGTGGTATATATTTTGTACTGTACTGTGGTATGTATTTTTTACTGTGGTATATACGTCGTACTGTGGTCTATAGTACTGTGGTATATACATAGTACTTTGGTATATACATATGAATGTCAACACAAGTCACTTCCCTTCCTCCTCCTTTTCCTGACCAGTGACCATCAAAGCGTTTGTTTACTTTGTCACAGCTCAGTGCTTCCTGGACTGTTTGTTTTAATGTGCTGAGAACAGACCTTTACCAGGTACTGGAACATTTTTATGAAGAAGCTAACGTGTTGGTGTGATAAACTACATTCACATAGACTAGTTCTGTGTCTGTGATGGGAGGAAAGCAACAACATTAATGATAAAAACTATATCAATAATATTAAAAACATAATAATAACAGCAATAATAATACATTTCAAAACAACAATAATAACATTCATAATAATAATAATAACAATAATAAACATTTTATAAAAACTATTATTATTTTATTTATTTTTTTAACATTATTGTTACAATTATTATTTTCATCTCTATTACAAAAATGTCAAACAGCATTATCCAGTCCATTATAATAAAAATATCAATCTATAGGCAGTGCTCTGATTTATTCATAATAATGTTAATAATGACAGCAGAAGGCCTTTGATCATGATTAGCTCTGTTTTTGATGCATCCTGTAACTCAGCCACTTCCATCTGCTCTGTCAATGATTATGGGATGTATGAATTTTGAACTTCTACCTGTTTTGTTGGACCAGGGGACTAGTGGACCAGGAGACTAGTGGACCAGGGGACTAGTGGACCAGGGGACTAGTGGACCAGGAGACTAGTAGACCAGGGGACTAGTGGACCAGGGGACTAGTGGACCAGGAGACTAGTGGACCAGGGGACTAGTGGACCAGGGGACTAGTGGACCAGGAGACTAGTGGACCAGGGGACTAGTGGACCAGGAGACTAGTGGACCAGGAGACTAGTGGACCAGGGGACTAGTGGAACAGGGTACTAGTGGACCAGGGGACTAGTGGACCAGGAGACTAGTGGACCAGAGGACTAGTGGACCAGGGGACTAGTGGAACAGGGTACTAGTGGACCAGGGGACTAGTGGACCAGGGGACTAGTGGACCAGGGGACTAGTGGACCAGGAGACTAGTGGACCAGGAGACTAGTGGACCTGGGGACTAGTGGACCAGGAGACTAGTGGACCAGGAGACTAGTGGACCAGGGGACCAGTGGACCAGAGGAGTTTTTCTGTATTTGCCTTGAATCACAGCAGATCAGACCTCTGGTCCTCCTCCTGTCTTTGACTGAACTCTGTTAAATTTGACGTAGTTTCTCACTTTGAGCAACAAAGTCCACCTTCCTCATTTAATGTTTCTAATGGTTCATTAACTTATTGATAGAGTTTAAATCACAAATTAAGTCTGTCATGTGATTTTCATGCTTGTATTATTCAAATGATAAGAATGTTATTTTGGGATTAATCCAGTATTTTGTGTTCATTCATAAATAGTTGTGATGCACTTTTAGGGGACTTTCTTCTTGAATTGTTTCCAGAACCAATCGAGCTGATTGTGGGAGATTTCTGGTTGGTGAATCCTTTGTTGGGAACGCAGCACAGTCCTCCCTGTTTGTGTCTTTTAAAGGAAACATCTGTCACAGGCCATGGTTCACTTGTCAATGCAGGCTGGACACCTGATAAAGACAACAATCAGAAAAGACGATGATGCTGTTTATATACCCCCAGACAGGATCAGGCTTTACCTTCCAGGCCCTAGCCCCCCTCAGCGGTGATGACTGAAATCACCAGGATCTGCATCAGGAAGTTGAAGGACAACAGCCTTTTCTCTGGTCACGGGAAATGTGTCCCTCCTCTGTGTGGGAAAAAAACAGTCCCACTGAAGACAGAGCTGGAGAGGAGTTTGGGTGTCAGACTGAACAGAACGGGAGTCTTCCATCTAGAGGGAAAACTTATAGACACATTCCAGTGTCATTCACAAATAAACACTCATGCACAAACACACACGCGTGTAGAAAAATGCACCTCTGTTTGTGTGTATAATCAAATAATTCAAATCACTATGCATCACAATAAAATAGCTCACTGAAAAACATAGATTCTCAGACTGTCCATAAAAATAATACTAATCCCCTTAAATAATCCTAATCCTGTTCAAAAATAAAAGAGTATCTAAAAAGCCCTGAATAAATCCTTGAATAAAGATACATCTGCCAGTGAGATATGGGGGTGTAGCTATTTAAATAAAGCTGCTATGGAGATGCATGCTCGCCACCCTCTAGAACAATTGGGTGAACAAGTCCCTCATGGCCCATATTCAGCTGAAAGCCATGTGGAACAACAAAGCCTGCTGGTCCTGCTGTCGACCTCCTCTTGGTCTCCTAGCAGCGCATTGTTAACACTCAACAGGCCTCTGTGCTAACTTTGTGACCCCACTGTTTGGTAACAGCTGAGCCAGACTATCAGTGATGTGAGAGGACCTGTGAGCTGGTCCAGCTTCACACAGACTGGAGACGTTCTGCTCTCTTCCTGTCTTTATTCACAAACATAAAGAGGAAACGACACAAGATATAGGAAATCAGTTTAAGCTGATACATGATCCTTTAGGATCTGAATTAAAATGATGTCCACAATAATAATAATAATAATAATAATAATAATAATAATAATAATAATAATAATAATAATATAATAAAGAAATATAAATAAAATAATGATAGTATAATAAATAATTATGAAGTGATAATAATTAATATATAATAGAACTAATAATACAAATAATAATTATAATAATAACAATAATTGTATCAGTATTATTTTACTTTTTATATAATATTAATAATAATAATAATAATTATTATATTTTAATTTATTATTGTTATTATTATTATTGTTATTATTATTATTACCTGTATAATTATTTAAGTAGGCAGATAGACGATAATATGTTTTTCTAATCGATGAATAATAAATTCAAATCTTTTTGATTTAAAGAGTTAGAAATCAGATGAACTGAACCCGCGTTGGATTGTGGGTAATTTATCACTAACCCTATTCACTTCAGGTCAGATTCTTCTTGTATGGCCTGGGAGCCACCAGTTGATGACCAGTCCTCTGTGGATTTGCACACATAAACAATATAAAAAGCAAACAAAAGAGGGACATGCATAAGGACTGAGCCCCCCACCCCACCCCCCTCCAGCCGAGCTTGTCTCTTCTGATTTTAATCTGTCACTTATGTAGCTCTCCAGGAAACCTTTAATTAGATCTCACAACTTATGCATTCATGCTGACCTCTGGGGTGAAGCATCAATCCATCAAAGTGTCGTGTATCTCAGACTCAGTCCGTCCCTCCATGCAGTTACTATGACAGCATCATAAAAAGCAGCGTCAGGCTTTTAGACTGCATTTAATCTGGAGGTGAAATCCACATGAGAGTAAACCCCATGCAGGTGATGTTCATTATTCTCTCCACAGCCCTCACATTTACCTGCATCTAGTTGATTCTGTCTTCTTTACCTTTGAACAAACAGGCACTTGATACAGATGATATTTTTCACACCAGCTGATGAAATCTGAGGAAGTAAGAATAAATATTTCTGTCAAAAAACTGATTTACATGAAAATGATCTTCATGTGTGTGGACACTGGAATCTGAGCTTTGTGCTGTGAAGCGTTTCCAGTAGACTTATGGGTATTTTTTCATTATCTGACTTAACAATTGCAGTCAGTTTAAAGAAAAAGGCAAACTTTGATCTGAAGATGAATGTGTCTCTCCAGAAGATGAATCCTAAACCAGGAGGAGCTAAAATCCAAACAGCTGTTAGATTAAAAAAATAAAACCATCCTGTCAGCTGTGAGAAGAGATCAATCACTTTCACTGCCCCATCATTAACAGACTGCTGGATTTGGTCATAAATTACACTGGAGAGAGTCAAAGGAACATCTGTAAGAGTAGTCCGACGCTGTAAAAAGACAACGTGGGTCCAACTTAATAAACATAGCTTGATAAGTAATGGAATTAGGTTTATCCACGTTCATTTATGAAGTTAGGTTTATACAAAGTTATTAAATAAAATCTGTAACATGGTTAATTAGATATTTTTCTAACAGACTACAGTTAAGGGCAACGTTTCAAGCAAACACCTCCTAACATTAGTTGGAATATGTGAAGAGTCTTTTTACAGATTAATTACGCCCTTAAAATCTGAAATATGAATAAATAAAACTGAACTATTTATAGGGTTTTATAAATAAAACAACTATAATGATCAGGTATTTTATTATGTAACTTTTTAAAATTATAAATAAAGAAACATAATTGGCTCTTTCCAACTGTAGCTCCTCCACCAGGGGGCAGCAGATCATATAGAACTGGATATGACAGGCTGTTGATGAAAGTACTAATCCTGATACTCCATCTGGTTGATGTAAGGCCAGAAGGGTTTGATGTTATAGTGACACTGGTCTATAAAGGGTTAATTCCACCTTAAACAAGCTATGACGTATTTCTGTAAACAGCTGCTTCTTGATGTTTGTGTAAACCTTTAAAATCCAGACCAACAGCATCATAAATGAGACTTAAACATCTTTAACATCCTTTTAAACATTTCTTTTTTTCTCTCCTTCTGCAGCTCAGATTGAGACACTTTACAGCTCTGACCTCTACAAAATATATACATATATATATATGTATGTATGTATATATTTTGTAGGTATTGCACAGTGTCGTGTAGGAGGAGCGTGACGCTAACACGGCAGGGTGCTGCTGTAGTTAACACAGGAGATGAGTGAAAGCAGCCCAGATGGAGACACTAACCTGCTCTGGTCAGATGTTGCTCTGAGTGTCTCCTCGGATAAATGATGGCATCTTTGATTGAGACTGGTGAGGTGGGGCCCAGCCATGTTTGATGAACCAGAAAATGAAATGATTACTGTTGGGGTTCTATTGACTGCACTGCTGGTGACACTCTGGCTTCATCCCAAAGGTTAATTGGACTTGAACCCAGAAAATCAAGAGGTTAAGCAGGGTCACAGTGACAGCAGGTCCTTCTGGGAGCAGCCTCCTCAAATGGCTGCTAATCACATTTGTCAAGGGGCTTTCTTTATGATAATACTACACAGTCAGGCTCGTGAAACTGAACACAGCACCATTGATTTTTATACACAAACATTATTCTCAACAACTGCAGGAGGGCACTTGTGTTTACTGATTTGTAGTGAAGACAAACACAGCTCCCCTGCTGTTTTCCTGATATTTTTTATTGGTGTTTAAGGAAAATGTGTCCCTGTGACTTTGCTTGTGAGTCTGAAGAAAAAAGAAAGGGCTTTTTGTCATTAATGTTTGGATTTTCAATGAAAGAGCTCAAATAGCCTTTTACTAAACTCTAGTTACGTATGAGAAGGGTCTGTTGCATCAACTGGGAAAAGTCTTCAAGAAACTAAACGAGTCCAGTTCCCTTCATTTGAACCTGCAGGATCACCATGTTCTGGGTTTCTGGGTGATGGAGAACCTTCACCAGTATATTGTAACAACTGTGATCACATGGACAAAACTTAAAGTTGATTTCATACAACACTTTAAAACCAGGCCTGAAATATGTTTTGGTGTCAAGTGAAATGACAGATAAGGATAGGGATGAAGTTGATCTTCTGCTGATACGTCTCTGAGCGGTGAAGGTAACGGTAGAGCTCAGCTGAGATGGTTCACCAGCAGTAGAAAGAGTCATAAGTGTCAAAAATCAGCAAGGGAATAATTGTTTCATTTTCTATACTCACAGCTACTAGACAAGTATTTGAGTTTTGGTATTTCATTGTCAAAAAGTAAAAAGACAATATCTGCTGAGTGAAAATAAATCCTTAAACCAGAATCCCAGCAGAAAGGCTCATTCTGTCTGGTCCAGTCTGACACAGGAGTCAGCTCTAGACCGTCTCAGAAAGAATTACTGACAGACATGGCTCAGCAATCAAAGCTCTCTCTCACAGCCCAATAAGAGGGCGTGCAGCTGATGGCTTAAAAGCATCAGTAGCCCTTTTCACAAAACACTTTAAAGCTGAGCCCGACATCCTCTCGCGTGTGTATCAAGTGTGAGCTGACCGAGGAGGAACGAGGTGCTGATGTCGATCCACTTCGCTTACATCTCTGAGCCGCCAAAGGATAGGGACAGTGCCAAGTTAGAAAGTATGTGTGAAGTACTCCAGCCCAACGGAGCTAGTACTCTGCTGGTTTTTCCACCAAACAGACTCCAATGTTTACCCGGAGCCACAATTTACATTTAAAGAAAAACATAAACAAAACCAGTGGTTTCTCCTCTCTGACTCTGCTTCCATCAGGAGCAGGAGGCGGGCTTTAGGAGATCAACGATGAACCATGGCCTGCACAAGGGCCATGTTTCCCCTTGTCATGTTAGTCACATAAGACAATACTTTGCTTTAATGTGAGTAAAAAGTCAAATTAACAGTGAATAGCTTGAGCTCATCTTTGCTCCTGCAGGTTGTGTATGTATGTATCATGTTAACGTCAAAGCGCCCACAGTCACAATCGCTGTTTTCACCTGGGATTATAAACACTGGTATGTCTCATAGCTGGTGTTTACTAAACCTGCTTGAAATAGTGAATGTAACTCCAGTTCACTGTGGTATCTACAATGACTGATCAGAGATCAGAAATGTTAATCAGTATTATAAAGAGCACCAACAAACACCTGGGGCTTCATTTATTAAGCTTTGCGTAGAATCCTTATTAAAATGTATTTAAACTCAGCAAAAAAGTTTCACTCACGCAAACTATTTCTGACCTATAAAACTCTGCGTACACACAGATCCACATAATCTGCTTTATAAATCGCTCTCATGCGTAGATCTGTGCTCAGCTGTTTTTGGATCATCCTACACAACCACATTCTGCCATATATGGTCAATGAAAAGAACCTTGTGAATTATTTCCATGGTAATTTTAGACATTTCATGGTAAATCATGACAACAGAGAGGTTTAGAAAATGTAATTTCACAGAGATTGAAATGGAGGTTGTTGTGGTGGAAGAACAGAAAAATGTTTTTTTCGGCGATCACATGTTGACAAATCACAAATCCACTGGCTGAAAGAAACCTGAGAGGTCAGAAGCTGCAGGTGGTTCTGGTGGGTCGGTGGATCTAACACCAGGTCCAGTTCAGCACATAGATCCCCATAGAGAATCTAAGTCAGCTGATCAGCCATTCATCATCATGGACCTGGAAATCTACATGGTCTCTAAAAACTCTCCCCATCTGGATTCTGCCGTTGGCTGATCTTCAAGGAGTGCAGAGCATCCATTACACAGAGAGTCACTGCAGGATTCATCGGTCTCAGTAATCACAAGAACCGATTCACACCTGATCACAATGAATGACTCAATAAGTGCACCATCACCTTTATTTTATAAATCACAAAGTTTGTGTAGAAAGAGACTTCCTTACCTCAGACCTCATTTTGTGCATAAGCAGTTTTATAAATGAGGACCCATAATGTAATATAAGAGTAAATGATTGTTTTGTTAACATTAACCAAAACATTTTTTTAAGTTTTACATTTGAATTCTGATTATTATTATTATTTTGTTGCAATGTGAAACCTCTACAAATGGTTCAGAACGCAGCAGCAGGTTGGGTCTTCAATCAGCCTAACAGAGCACATGTCACCCCTCTGCTCATTGAGCTCCACTGGCTACCTTTAGCTGCTGCATCAAATTCAAGTCTCTATTTGTGGCCTTTGAGCCATGCACTGGGTCCCCCGAGCTGTGATTGTTTCACAAAATCCACAGTGAGTTGGCGCGGTGCCCGCCGTCCCCGGCCAGTGGACTCATCCATGGATTTAAATGTGGTAATTGAATATCCCTGCTCTATTTTTTTGTTTGTCTTAATGGTAACTTCTTGGTTACCTCATCATTTGTAAGTCACTTTGGATAAAAGTGTCTGATAAATACATAAACATAAAAACATACACATGAAGGAGTCCAGGCCAGGTGTGATATCATATCTTATGTGTAAAATTAACATGTAAATATAAGTCCCACTGTCTATAACAAATTGACATTGCATTTTAACTTGTTTTTAATTTCTTTTGTGTAAAATTAGCTTAATCTTACATAGATAGAAAATTATTTAAAAAAAATTTTTTTGACCCCCTTCCCCCATCTGCAGCATTGTCTTTGCAGCCATGTCTTAGAGTGCTGAACATCACTAATGATTCCTTCAGGAAAACATTAATTAATATGGATGCTGAGTTATTTGAGCCACGTCAAACAAACATAAATGAGTAACATTATTGATTTCCTTCGTAAGGAAACACCTGTGGGAGTTTTGATAGTGTATGTATCCTGATGAATTACATGGACACAGTCTGTCACATCAGCTGATGCTTTGAGAGGATTCTCATGCAGTTATGTAAGCTGTTTTGACTCAGAGTCAGAAAACTTTATGAATAAAAACTAATAAACAGGTTAAACAGCCTGTAGTGTCTCTGTGTTTGTGTGCTCATGTTGTGCACAGTTATCAGTAACATTCAGAGTAGCCAGCATTGAACCCTGCAGGTTACAGAACTGTATTGATCCATACGGAGGTCTTAATCAGGTCCAGCAGTACTCTCTGTGATTAAAGAAGCTCTCATCTTTTCTCTGTTTTACAACCAGATCCCAGCCACTTCCTTCATGCTGCACAGACACACTCGCTGTTTGTCTTAGAATCAGAATAGAGTAGAAGTACTGTCACTGATGTCTCCAGTAGAGATTCCCTCTGTTGCAGCTCCGTCTATCTCCGTGGGTTTATTTGTGTGTTTCTGTTCTGTTTTTGTTCTTTTGTGTAAAATGTCGTTACTTTATTTTCATGCCTTGATTCTCTCAGCATTTGCAGAGATTCTTCTGATCAGGACTTTCCTCAGTATTAATGATGATGAACACCTTGTAAACTCTAACCAGTCTTTTATTTGGTTCCTGATTTCAAAGCGTCTCCTCCAGCTGAGAATGTAGGATCTGTTTTCTGACATAGCTACAAGGTCAGCACTAGCATGACACAGAGCTGGGATCTAATGAGGTAATGCAAAGCACAAAGATACTGCACAAAATAACAGAAAGCGCCTTTGAAAGATGGAGCCGGGTGTCTCAGATCACTAACAGTGTCATATGAACTACTCAGGCTTTGCCACCTAAACAACATATTAGTGGATTCTGTTGCACATTCTGCTCTATAACTGGATTGTTTGTCCAGAATAAGAAGCCACTTTTTCATTAATGTCTATCAAAATAATATAAGCTCAGGCTGGAAGAAGAACAGACGAGATAGATTCATTATTGATTCGCCACGATATTCTTAAGTTACCTATAGAGCTGCTGAACGCCATCAGAGAGGCTGGATTATTACAGCTCCTCAGGTCTGTTGGTCTCTGTGTGTTATTTCATTACAGTTGTGAATAAACTGAGGAGTTTTTACTTTAAATATTAGAAACTAATGATCTTGACAGGTTTCGTTCTGTAACATACTTGTGTTCTGCTTGCTGAAGAACTTCTGTCTCTTTTTGAGAGTGAGGTGACCTTCACAGAGGATGTTTCCTACGCAGTCCTGTCTCTGTGCTGTAGAACGCTTCTCCAGACTGGGCTGAGGTTGAAATGATGCAGAACTAGAACATGATGAACACAAGATCCAGCCCAAGACCTATTCACCCTCCTTCCTTCAGGCATGAGATTGAGCAGCCTTAAAGCCTAGACAACAAGACTCAAAAACAGCTTTACCCTGAGGCTCATGACCTCTGACCCCTAAGCTGTCCTCTGCACTGTGATTTTAGATGTCCAGGGGTGCACACAAGTAGTGTACATGCACGCCAAATATAATGCATGTGTCCCCGTAGCATCTGCCTCTACGCTCATCAGTGCACTAGTATTAAATGTATAGTGGTGTCCGTTGTGCAGCCCGTGATCACACACTGACAAGCTGCAGCCTGAGCTGAGCGGTACGAGTTCAGTTTCACTTCTCGTTGTGGCGCGCTGCGACGGCGCGCTCATACAGCAGTGGGAGCTTAACACACACAGCAAAAAGTGCAGGGGACATACTGTACATACATGTATTCCACCAGGCATGAACTGGCCATGGCCCAGTGGACTAACTCTGGGCTGGTCCAGTCACACAGTTCGTGAAATGAGCTGCTCCTTTTAATTTATACTTTCTGCTGCTGAACTTAGCTAAAAAGAGCTTAAAAGGTCGCAGACACTTTTGTAACACCAGCTGTGTGTTGTGTTGCAGTATCACACGTGGAGCACTGATCACTTAAAGTGCAAAGCTCTGTAGAGCGACACATGGCTGCTCTGTAACACACAAACGCCACCAGCAGCCCAGCTTAGCACACACACTGTAGTGGAAGCCCACATGCAGAAACAGTAAAGAGATAAAAAATGTGATTAACGCGATAAAACACATGCTAAATATGGCTGTAATTAATTATTCACAATTAACGTGCTAATGTGACACCCCTAGACGATATATGAAGGTGTCTTGATAAAACAGATCCACTCATACACACAGAGTGTGTGTGTATGTGTGTGTGAGCACAGCAGTTACTGGGAGCTGATCACTTTACAGCTCAAATTGCCCACTACTCATTTTATAATTGGCCTTGAAGTGGTCGCTGTGTGGGAGCAGCTCTAGAGTGAGTCCAAACTCCTCAAGCCCTGAGGAGATTTTGAACCCACTCCTTTTTAGCTGCTTGTTCTCTCAATGTGACGTCAAGAATTTCCTGTAAGAACATTTTAAATATATCATTTGTCCACATCAGCAGTAAAATATGGACAAAACGATGCTGCATTCAGGGTAACTCATAAACATGGGACAGACCCAGTCTAGTATTGATTCCAAACCGGACACACAATTTAACACTTTGATGCACCCAAGCACATTTTTGCGTTCTAATTTTTAGCAAAGTTTGTCCATTTTGCATGCCTATTGTTGATCATTTATGCAAGGTGCATTTTTGATAGCTTTTGTATACAGCATGGTCTAAAATAGTAACATTATGTTATAACGTCCCATAGAAACCAAATCACAATCACAAAAACCTGAATCATCTTGTTTCTTCACTTCATTTGAGCTCCATGGCTTCAGTCTGAGCTCTGAGGGATTTCCTTCCTGATGATGTCATATTTACTAGATGAGGCAAATTAAGAATGTTTCAATTGGGGACAGTTTAAAAATATATAAAACAAATAAGAATTTAAAAATCCTTTATTGATTGTTTGTTATGAGCTCATACATTTGTCAAAGGGCCGTTAAAATATTTTGTGAATAATGACACTGCCAAATATACATATACTGTACCGACTTTATTGTTCCCCATAAAATGTTTATTTTAAATGTGCTTGTACATTTTACTATAAAACAAAAATGTTTTAATAGTTTTGTCTGGTCATATATATATATATATACATACATTATACATACATACATACATACATACATACATACATGTATTTAACATACATACATACATTCTTACACACACACACATATATACATATATACGTATATATTTATATGAACATATGTGTATATATTTTTTCTTTTCTACATAAAAATAAAGAAAAAGAGGCTATAAAGTAGGAACAAATTTACAGCATATAAAATAAATTTGTACATATAATTATAATATCAAGATCAGATTCGGATTCACAGAAATGTCAGACTGGATACGATTACTGTCATTATAATACTGAGTAGGAAAAGCACATGTGCAGGGATATTGTATTAAAATCCTATCAATATTCTTATCTACTCTTTGAATATTTTTTCATGTTCATAAAGACCTGGAACATACTCAAATTAAATTCACGAGGTTTTATAATTTCCCTAAAGTCCAGCTAACCTCTAGTTGTGTGTGAATTATTCAGCCAGTAATGAAAAGGGAGAACTCTTCCTGCTCTAAGCTGCTGGCTGTTGTTTGCTGCAGCCTGAGAGAAAAACGTCGCCTTTCATATACTTGTATGCATGAAGACTACACTATACACTGACTTGTACTGTGTGAGTGTCCAATATGTGGCAGGAATCCATAAAAGAAGATGTGTGTTTTTTTGATTCAGCGCCGCTGCCCTGTATCAGTGATCACGTTGGAGTGGATGAGTCTCTTTCTGCTTGATCCGCTGCAGGTACTGTCACTGAAATAGCTGCTGTAGCTGCCAGCATCAAAATATCCACAAGCTGAGGCACAATGGACCAAATTCAGCTCGAATGCTTAAGTGTGTGTGTGTGTGTGTGTGCATGTGTGTGTGTATTCAGGGTGGGGTAGAGTGTGTATGGGGGTGCACTTCAATGTCCATTCAAGCCCATCTCTGACATATTTCCATGGCCTTGAAGTCTCTGTTGAGCGTCGCAGTGCTCTCTGGGCTTTGTTTACGGATCACGGCTTGTTTACTATGAAGCCCAGCGCCAACCCTGAAGAGATGTGGGCCCAAGATGTTTTATCTCTTGTCAGGGCTTGCTTCAATTAAATTAATGGAATCCATTCAGCTCTTTCCCTTTCAGGCCCAGACGACAGAGGAGAATACATTAAAAAGATCTTAGAGGCTTAAGATGGTACATCATGGTATTAGCTTCAGTCAGTCATTTTCCCTCACAGATTTAGTTCTTTTCTTTTCTTTTCCAAAATAAAATAATCAGTTCAGCTCACAAGATATAGCCCATCAATATTTTATAGCATGTAGTGATGATGTAAATTCATATGTAAAGAACCTGCAATCAGCCACAAGTTCCTCTAATCGATATGATGTTTGTCAAGCAGTGTATTTTTCTTTTCTTTATTATTTGTGCAAACTCTGGTTGTGAAAAGCTTCATCTGATGCATTTTAGTGTTTGTAACCAGACACGTGAAGATCTTTAAAGCAGGTTTGCAGCAGAGATCATTTCCCATTTATACCCTAAATAAAAAGACTCAACGCCCAGCCAAACTAAGACCGAAGTATCCAAAGAGCCGTTCCTCCTGAAGTTCATAAATCATTATATCGGTCTCCTTTGTTGTTGCTCCTTCCTCGGTTCTTTGCTTGGATAATTATGCATGAACACAGCCAAATGGTCTGTTGCTACATGAGGAAAAGTGAAACATACTGCAGAGGCATAAATTAGCATAATAATGTAAAAAGTACATTTTCTACAAGCATCAAACATTTATTGAAATAGTTTAGGAGCAGAAGAGACATCTCATTCAGTGGGATGTTAGATTTGTGCCACTTTCACAGAGTGATGTCATCCAGCCTTCTGCTCTATATCACCCATCGTCAATGGATAGCTGGAGGCTCAAACTCAAGTCCCTAAGATCCACTGTCCTACAGGTTTATGCTCGTTAAATTACCTCTTCAGAATGTCCTCAGAATCTTCAGAAGAAGGTTAACCATCCATTGACTGGCAGAGAAATATCTAAAGCATGTAGGACTGTGGCCCTCAAGGACTGGAGTTTGAGACCCCTGCTGTTAAGGATATATAACCCATCCAGGGAGATCTGGGTCTGCCCCAGGGTCTTCTCTCAGTGGGACATTCCTGTAATGTCTCTAGAGGAAGTTGTCAGGAGGGATACCAGTCAGATCCCTCACCCACCTCAGCTGACTCTTTTTGCAGAACCCACACACTCAGAAAGAACAGAATTCTTTTGTCTTGTCACTGGGGTGGTACTCTCAAATGTACCATTTAGTACTTTTAACTGGGGGTACAAATCTGTAGTGGTCTGTGATGGACAGGAAGGATCTCCTGTAGTGGTCTGTGATGGACAGGAAGGATCTCCTGTAGTGGTCTGTGATGGACAGGAAGGATCTCCTGTAGTGGTCTGTGATGGACAGGAAGGACCTCCTGTAGTGGTCTGAGATGGACAGGAAGGATCTCCTGTAGTGGTCTGAGATGGACAGGAAGGACCTCCTGTAGTGGTCTGAGATGGACAGGAAGGATCTCCTGTAGTGGTCTGTGATGGACAGGGAGGATCTCCTGTAGTGGTCTGTGATGGACAGGGAGGATCTCCTGTAGTGGTCTCTGATGGACAGGAAGGATCTTCTGTGTTTCAGCAGATCTGAAGAACCTCTGACTGAAGACACTCTGTTGTTGAGTTTCTGTCTCGTGTAGAGGATGCTCAGGGTTGTCCATCATGTTCAGTTGATGTCATTCCCAAATACTAATCCTTCACTATCAGACTCTAGTGTGAACAGTCTATGGGTCTGAAGCTACCTGCCTGTACCGAAGGTTTGACATCCCGCTGCGTGCTGTATTTATGGGAGTAAAAAGGATGTTGCACATTATTATGTGTGCATCAATTCTGAAGTGGTTTTTCAATTGGAACCAACACACAATAGAGACCAAGTGATGAAGGGCAGCTTGTTCCATCCATTGTGTACGTGTGATCCTGCTGTTTCTCACCACATCCACTGCTGATTTGTTCCATCTGTCGTGGTATTTAGCTAATAGATAGATGAACTGTGAGTCGACCATACAGACTGAAGTCACTTTGAAAAACGTCAGATATCTGATTCAGGACCACATATGAAAGTAACCTGGGAGGAATTTGAAACAAATCAAACTTATGCTGTTTGGAGTGTCATTAAAGGTCAGATGTGGGTAAAATAAGATTTGGGTCACTTCAGGTTGCAGAACTTAATTGAAGATAGTTTCTTTTTCCTGGTTTGGAGTAACAAGATGAGAATGTTTAGTGTCTTCAGGAGGATGAAACTGTAGTACAATTTAACAACACGTTATGTTTTTCATGTGCAACTTCAAAATTCAAATAAAACGTCTTCTAATTGTGCAAAAAGTAAAATTATAGTGGAATAGAATACTTTTTTTTACCCTCAGCAGGTAAATTTACATTGTTACAGACCAAATACAGCATAGAAGACTGAATGTAATAACAGATACATAATAAAATATCACACAATAAAAATGTATAATATTATAATAATAATAAACAAAAATTGTAGCTATTGTATATAACCCATAATAATATATACTTGATGATTTTTTAAAAACAAACACCTGATGTTCTGGAGCTGAGAAAAACAGTTCAAGCAATCATTGAACCTAAAACTAGTGATTGCACATTGATAGTCCTTCAGAGTTGATGTATTATTCTATTTGTAATGTTGCTCTATTACACGATCTGCTGGGAGCAGGGCTGATTAGAGTGTGCTGCTGCTGGGAGGAAGGACCTGTGATAACGCTCCTTTGTGCATTTAGAAAGCAGCAGTCTGTCACTGAAGGATTCCAGTGTCGCCACGATGTCATGCATGGGGTGAGAGACATTATCCAGTAGGGATAAAAGCTTTGCTAGCGTCCTCCCGTCCCCCATGAAGACAGCAGCTCATCAAATCTCCTCCTCTCTGCTGCGGAGATGCTTCCATCCCAGCGGTGTTGTCCACCCATCACAGTCCTGATCATATCTGTCATTCTTCATCACTCAGATTCTGAACAAAATACATGCTCCCAAATTCATTTATCAGATTGTTTATGAATGCATTAATAATGCACTGATACTAATGCCGAATGCTGCTGGAGCTCTGCAGGTAGTAATTTATTACAACTCCTGATTGTTTAGTTTACTAAAGAAATGAGTGTGTTAGAAGTGGAGAGTAGAAAGAGAAAGTGTATGCCTGTGTGTTTTGAGCATCAGGCTCAGTACAAAGAAACCAGGAGAAAGTATTTTTTCTTTGAGGTTTCTCCATGTTCGTGTTTTTAGAATAAGGAGGAGGAATGAGGTTGTGTGACTCAGCTTTTATGGGAATATACTTTGGTATACTTTTGAGCATGTAGCACCTTTTAAGTTGCAGCAGTTTTTGGTATAAAGTTCTAAACAGTATTTGCAATTGTTTTAGATTATTTTAATAATATATACATACATTTGCATAAATGTAATATGTATGTAGTATATCTGTCTGATCTTATGCTTTTAAGAACATTATAAGATGAAAGATAAAGTACATTTACACTCTAAAAAGAGTATTTGGGCTGTAGTTCAGTTGATGGACTTATTTACCTAAATCTGACCTATTATTTTGGTCTAGTCAGAACAACTTAAGTTTTTGGGTTCAATCAAAGTAAAAGTCAGTGATATTCACATTGAAGAAAAAGACAAGTTGAACCAATTTAATTGAACTGTTTCAACTGGTAACAAGTAATTCAATTAAGTTTATCCAACTTAAATTATTAAGTTTGTTTAACTTGAAAAATTTAAGTCAAAACTTACTCAAATCATTTAGTTTCGTACAAATCAAAAATTCAAATCCCTCTGCCTGAAATTTATATAAATTCAACTCAAATTATTAAGTTCTCCAAATTGAAAAACTGAATTATCAAATGCCACATTATCAATTAATTACTTTGAACTTAAAAAACTGTTTAAATGTAAAGCATCTTAAATGTGTGTTTTAGCGAGTTATTTTAGTTTTAGTGTAAAATACTTCCATTGTAATTAGAATTTCAAGTTGGCTAAAAGAAAAAATAATTCATTGCAGAGATGAAACATTTTAAAGTTTGTGAGAATATCACAAATTTAACAATTTTGCACAAATGCAAATAATTATGCAATAAACACTATTTTATACTTTCCTACTCCCTGAATGGAGTTAAATATTTATGAGTAGCTAAGCCCTGCTAGCAGGTTAGTGACAAAAACTAAGTATCCATAAATAGTCAACTCATTTCAAGGAGTAGGAAAACATTTTGAAGTATAAAAAAGTGTTCACTGCATAATTATTTTTTAAATCTTATGAAATAGTGAGCTGCTTGGTGGTGCATGTTGTTAGCACTGTTGCTCTGCAGGAAGGAGGTTGTGGGTTCGCTTCCCAGCTCTGTGGCCAGCTTGCATGTTCTACCCATGCATGAGAGTTTTCTCAGGCACCCCAGTCTCTTTTAAGTTTGAAGTCATTGATAATGTGCTTTTGATAGTTCAGTGTTTTCATTTGGAAAAACCTAAAAATTTGAGTTGATTTTACATAAACTTCGGTCAGAAGGATTTGAATTTTTAATTTGTAAGAAACTAAATGATTTGAGTAAGTTTGACTTAAATCTGTCAAGTTAAACAAACTTGATCATTTAAGTTGGATAAACTTAATTGAATTACTTGTTACCAGTTGAAAGAATTCAATTAAGTTGGTTCAACCGTTCTCTTTTTTCAGTGTAGAACTGGTAATTCATGTCACGCCCCCTTGGTTTAGTTGGTTTAGTGTATTCCTCTACTCACTCTGCACACCTGCTTCCATCCAGTTCATGCACCCTGCTCCTCATCCCAGTCACCACCTCCAGCATTACTCCTCTGTTTCATTCAGTTCCTCCTGTAGTTAGTCTGTTGTCACACCTGTAAGTACTTTAATTCTTGGTTATCTGTGGCCTTCCAGTGTTTTTCGTCCCAGTGATCTCCAGGTTTCTGAGAGTTTTTGAGTTTTTTGCTAACTCGATTTTCTTATTAGAGTCTTTCAAGTTCAGTTCTTGTCTCCTCGCCTCCCTCACTCTTATTTCTCTCACATTCAGGTGGGTTTTTCATTTCATGGGTGTGCAATCCTGAGGTGACTAAGACGGATTGCCTAAGCTCATTTTCTTTTGCCATAAATTTAAACATACATATAAATGCATATTGTTTAATGTTAATTAGAGTTCTTAAAGGAAAATAGGAGTCAACCAAATAGAAACTGGCACATCAAAGGTTGTCAAAAAGTGTAAATCCAGAGGGGTCTTGGGCGATGGGTGCTTACATCATAGTCTCATCATAATGCTGTCCTAATTGTTGCTCCCATCCAGCTCTGAATTGGCTTGAAAATTACCCATCAGCTGTCAGGGGGAAATTATACGTGAGGAATGTGTTACTGCCCTTTTATTCTTCTATCCTGGCAACATGTTGATATTACACCTCTCTGGTAAGTAAATGCCCATAAAAGCCCAAGATGCTGCACACATTAAAATTGGGGATTATTATGTTGGAGGCAGGACTGTGGGGGGATTTTCTGTTGAAACATGATGGCATAAATACTTTGATAGTTACAACTGAGCACAGTGTCTGCACAAACATCTGACATGAAATATACTTGGGTGCCTTATTAGAGTGTCAGACAAGTAATTCCTCTGTCATCATCGCCACAGTTATCTTTGATTTAACAGCACCAATTGGATTGCAGCTTGGCAGAGGATTTAATAAATACTAAACAAGCGTACATATCCATATTTCTGGATATTATGTTCAGTCAGTCAGTATGTGACGGCTGAGTTCAGAAACTCCGTGTTTTAGTGTATCTGTGCAGAACTAAACCTATAAATATGAACTGCTGCTCACCTGGTGAATGATAACGTCGTCAGCAGAGAGCCGTTGGGTCTTTATTCAGCCTTGTTCTACAACAGATTCACATAAGATGAGGTCAGAACACTAGAACTAGTCAGGATTTCCAAAATAATCTCCCATCAGCTCTAAGAATGTAGCAGAATCACTTTAATGATAATAAAACCAGCTGGTATTTATGTCAGCTCCACTAACGTTCATCAGCATGAGAGCTGGTGGAGGTGATTCTCAGGACAACAAGCCACAAACAGACAGAGGCGCTTCACAGGAAGGAGACGTCAGAAAGGTTTCATTTAATTAATCAATAAATGATTAAGCACTTATTAATACGGAGTTTCTCCATGTTTCTATTGTTGCCCCCAAAAAACAGGATAATATTCACACACTAACCCTATCAATCTGTCTGTGACTTCCAGACTCAAAGATGACTTGGATTCAACCAGGTATACTAAAACAAAGCGTTTTTAAGCAGATTCTAAAATAACTCGATCAAAACAGTAGAATTTATGGTAATAAAAGCAAAGAAAGGGTTCAAAAACAACATGGTCCAGAGAGTCCAGACCTCAATCCAGTCAAGAATCTGTGTCTGGACTAGAAAAGAGCTGAAACCTGAAAACCTGACTGAGCTTGAACTGTAGAAGTGAGTAAAAATGTCTTTGTCAGAATCCTGGTCTGACTGAGACAGATCTACACAGACTGAGGGTCCAAATACTCACACATGTTTATGCACATATATTTAATGTTCATTCTATGGTTTTGATTATTTTAAATTTCTAATAAAAAAGTAAATAAAGTTTGTGGTTGTTAATAGGTATTGAATGGATCACAGTTAGAGGACTGATCTACAGTTTAGCTGATGACTGGAGTGCATCCTGACCCAACATAAAGATAAATGACTGAACTGACCAGCTGTAACCATCCTGTAGGGTGAGCAGGGGTCATCTGGGTCAGGACCAAACTAGTAATGGTTTTGAGTCAAACTGTAAAAAGAACAGAGGTCAGTGCATCACACTGAGAGGCACAGAGTCAGTCCTATGTGTTGCATGTTTTAAAAGTCTAAAAAAAAAAACAGATAGGCAAAAAAAAAAAAAAGTCTCAGATTGAAAGAAAATAAATGAAAGAAAATGGGGAAAAAAGGCTCCAAACACACTTAATCAAGACCTTGAGAAACAGATGGATTCCAGTTCATTTGCTTTTAAATGTGAGACTTTCTTACATAAGAAACCAGAAATTTCCCGAGGCAAGCTAAACCTTGACAGAGAGCTAAAATTACTAATTGGTTTACTGATCAGTTGTACTTTGTTCGATTGATTTGCAATTAATTCTGGTGTGTGGTGCATAAAAGACAGAGGCTGGCGCCAACCTTGGAGGTTGTGGATACCTTATACTCACTTAGAGGGTTGAAGGGGGGAGAACATCGATACAGTGTTGTGAGTCAGGCCCGGGGCCTGGCCTGATACTGTCTTCTTCATTTGTTGGGGCTATGAAGCATGGCGTATAGACCCGTGCATTTTCTGTCCATTTTAAAAAGGAAGTGATGGATGATTTATCCTCTAAAGTGCAGATGGGTGGTACAGAGCCCTGATCTGCCAATGCCATTAGTGTGATCCTATGCTTGGGATACACATAGTGGGATTAATGTTTTATTCTCCACAGGGAGGTATTATACAGAGCTGTGCAGTAAATATAGCCCAGTGTCTAATAAAATGGCATATCACTTTATAAATGTGTTAATATGAGTGCATAATTCCCAGATATTTTAGTATTTTACACTGAAACATGAGAATTTAAATTCCTTCAAAAAGTAGCTAATTAAACAGTTCATAAGCTAGAAGTTCAAACTGATTCCAGTCTCGATCAGCCTGGTCCTGGGTCCCTGACGGGTGCTGAGTAAATGTGTGTTTCCTGGAGGAAACAGAGATAAGGAAGTGAGAGAAAGTCTTGACCACAGATGCTTTCTGAGTCCAGACTGTGAGCTTTTTAGCGCTGGCTGTGTAGTGATCCTGTTACCCAACCAGCCTCCCTCACATTCACAAACACACTAAAGCTTCCCCAGAGATAGAGGCCAGCAGCTCCACTGTCTCCACCATAACTCAGACGGAAAAATCTTTCTGAAACGTTATCATGCATTTCACCCCTCCTCTCCCTCTCCCCACCTCCAAAACACTTACTCACACACACACACACAGAGACCTGTCGGGATCACAGCTCACCTCACACACACACAAACACACATGCATACCTGGTTATTGTTGGCAAAGGCTGTGAAAAATGGAAATGCAACTACCTCTCTGAGCAGGAGACAACACACAATAACAAAGCTCTGAAGTAGGCCGGGTCCAGGGCTCACCAGGAATGTGACTGTTGCCCTGGAAACAGACCAAACCCCGTCTCAGAGGCAGGAGGGCCACGTTATTCTACGCCTGAGCGATAAACTTAGTGAAATGACCCTTTACTGTGGGGGAGGTCATGTAAAACAGCTATATTGTAGGCCTCTAATGTGTCGTTACATATGAAAAAACAAAAATGTTTCAAAATCTTTCATTTGTTTGTTCATACCAAGAAAAGATAAAATGTTAAATTGTTTTTCCAGAATAAAGTTGAAATGCAGAGGGGAAAAAAGTCTAAATAGTGTTTTAAGAGTAGTCCAAACCCCCCTGTGGATGACTCTGACTATGTGTCGTAGTTTTTATTCTCACTGAACCAGATTCAGCACTAAGCTGGTGAACCGTCAGGATCACAGGCAGGACAGGAACGCATGAATTCATCCAAAAAAACGAGTTCTCCTTGTTTCTGATTAAACTATAAAATAACAGCCTGAGCAGTTTTCAGTCAGAGGAGTGGACCTCACAGCAGAACTCATACTACTTCCTTCAACCTTTCACAATAAGAGCTTCAAACATCTGAAGTGTCTAAATATCTCTCAAACTGATACTGCAGGTTGCATTCATCTCCATATGAGTTATAGTGAGATTAAATAATTTAATATTAAACTTGGTGGTCCTCCAGGGCCACCGTCCTGCAGGTTTCTCTGCTTCAACACACCTGATTCAGTCAGCTGAATAAAGGTCTCCTGTAGAGGTTGATGATCTGCAGAACAGGTGAGTCATCCTTAGAACCAGGTGTGTTGGAGCAGCAAGCAACTAGAACATGACGGATGAGAACCAGGATAGGACACCAAAGATGCCATGAGTCATTTACACAAAGCATTATGGGTACTGTAAGTCGTTTCACCTGTGAGGGTTTAGTCTTTGATTCCCCTTTTAACCTGAAAATAACTTTATTTCTGCAGTATTTTCAATGGTTCATCATTTAATTAGTTTAGTGTTTTGCCTGAATGAAGATCTCCAGATGAAGATCACACATTTCTCCTGCAGCTGAATAATTTTCATTTAGACAAAGAAGATCTGTGTGAGCAGCAGCAAACGAAGGATTTACCGTTTAGGGCCCGTGTGACCGTCCTCTGAACCCTGACCTAGAAGGCAGGTCTTTTTCTGGGTCTTTAAGCGTTCATCTCTCACCAGCCAGTCCCACCTGCTACTGATGGATGTATTGATTTGTTTGTTAAAAGACTGCAGAGCCAAAGAAATTCATCTTAGATCAAGAGGTCATACGCTGCAGTGGTTAGTCAAGCAAATATTCACAACCCTAACAGCTGTTAGTCATTTAGCCATTCAGATAATCAAGAATAATGGAGTTCCAAGAATACAAGCCTGAACACTATGAATGAAACAAATTACCTGTAGTTACAAGGATTTATGTGTTTGACTGTCAGTCTGTTCTGAGCAGAAGAAATCTCTGGTGGACGTATTGAAATGATGAGCTCTAATGCTTGTCAGGCTGCCTGTGTCAGAATGTGAACGATCCTGAGTTTCTGGAGAAACACAAATTTGTGTTTGTTGTGTCTCCGAGGGATCAAGAAGGCTTCTCACCTGGTGGTGATCAGAGGGTCCTAGTGGTGGTCAGAGGGTCCTGGTGGTGGTCAGAGGGTCCTGGTGGTGGTCAGAGGGTCCTGGTGGTGGTCAGAGGGTCCTGGTGGTGGTCAGAGGGTCCTAGTGGTGGTCAGAGGGTCCTGGTGGTGGTCAGAGGGACCTGGTGGTGGTCAGAGGGACCTGGTGGTGGTCAGAGGGTCCTGGTGGTGGTCAGAGGGTCCTAGTGGTGGTCAGAGGGTCCTGGTGGTGGTCAGAGGGTCCTGGTGGTGGTCAGAGGGTCCTGGTGGTGGTCAGAGGGTCCTGGTGGTGGTCAGAGGGTCCTGGTGGTGGTCTGGGGGTCGCGGTGGTGGTCTGCGGATCCTGCTGGTGGTCAGAGGGGCCAGT
>SSNR01000464.1:343992-379484 GCA_006937965.1 Callopanchax toddi
GTGGTGGTCAGAGGGTCCTGGTGGTGGTCAGAGGGTCCTGGTGGTGGTCAGAGGGTCCTGGTGGTGGTCAGAGGGTCCTGGTGGTGGTCAGAGGGTCCTGGTGGTGGTCAGAGGGACCTGGTGGTGGTCAGAGGGTCCTGGTGGTGGACAGAGGGTCCTGGTGGTGGTCAGAGGGACCTGGTGGGGGTCAGAGGGTCCTGGTGGTGGTCAGAGGGACTTACACCTCTGTCAGTGTGCTCAAGGGCAGCTGAGGCTACAATGTAGCTGGTCACCACCAGTGTGTGAATGTGTGAGTGAATGACTGTCATGTTGTACAACGCTTTGGGGAGTATAGAACTCTAGAAATATCTATAGAAATACAGGACATTTACCATGGAAACATGAATGGATGACTCCCCCATAGCATACAACAGCTGTATGATTGGGTTGGTTCTCCTGTGCATGTCAGTCTCTGATGGTGTGGGCCCCTGGGTGTCAAGGTGGCCGGGGGCTCCTTCCCTATCAGGAAGCTGGTGTTCCCTCATTCTCTGTATTCCAATAAGGAATAAAAGCTGGGAGACCTGGGGATGGACTGTCCAATCTCTGGGACAGAAGTTGCTGAGGAAGTCAAACAACTAAACAGCGCGGAGCCCTGGGGCTCCTGGGTATCTCATGGCTATGGACGTTGTAGGACTGTCTTCACTGTAAAAAGAAAACCGGGGTCTAACTTAACAAAATGTATCAATTTGTTACAAGTAATTGAATAATTTGAAGTTTATTTTAAACAAAATTAATAAATTAAATAGGAAAAAACTGCCACACCAATCCATGTGTTTTGTAGATTTAGGGAAGTCTTATGTCCATATCCCCCAGAGCATCCTATGGGGGGTGCCCTGCCAGGTTCAGCTTTAGAGATAGGGTGAGGAACTCAAACATCTGGGAGGGACTAAGAGTAGAACCACTTCTCATCCACATTGAGAGGATCCGGTTTGAGTATCTGGTCAGGACGCCTCCTGGACGCCTCCTTGTAGGCGTCCTGTCAGCAGGATGCCTTGGTGTCCCACTGGAGGAGCTGGTGGAGGATGCTGGGGAGAGGACGGTCTTTAATTCCCTACAGGATGCTGTTCAGATCCATAATAACATGAAGATAATTTTCTGTATTTTAAACTAATCTCATCAACAGGGGAATTTAGTGGATTAATTGTCACGATGTATAATTATTTATTTACATTCTTGTTTTGTTTTCTTGCTTTTGTTGACATGAACCATTAATATTGTAAATTATAAGAAATAGTATGACATTAAAAAACAAGCACAAACAAGTCAATGCTCCGTGTGTTCTTCCAGTAATTCTTAGATTTATCTATTTACCGCTTTCATTTTATTCAGCATTCCTTACAGACACCAGCTTATTACAGCTGATTTATTTGCTTTTGTGAAGGCCATTATAAAATACGGCTCTATAAATAACAAAGCAGTGATCCATAGGCAGCTTTCACATGGTCTCTGAGTGTATGTAGTCCATACAAAAGAGCAGCTGGTTGCTAGGAGCACAAAAGCACCACGGCCATTAAGAGTCTGATAGAGTTTTGTCTCCTGCCATCAGAACAAAACTATAATTAGACATTAATTGGGGGCTCTATTAAGGTCCTACAGTGTGTGTGTGTGTGTGTGTGTGTGTGTGTGTGTGTGTGTGTGTGTGTGTGTGTGTGTGTGTGTGTGTGTGTGTGTGTGTGTGTGTGTGTGTGTGTGTGTGTGTGTGTGTGTGCGCGTGTGTGTGTGAGAGAGAGAGATTACACATGCATGCTGAAGCACATGAACATTAGTGCCGTAGAGAAGCAGCCAATCACTTTAACTTTATACATTTCTGATGTAAACTGGGTTTGAGTATCAGTAGAATATTATATATTACCCAGTTTCTATGTTGACAATGTTTAATTAACAAAAAAGCAAAACTAATGAAAAACGGTGATGGATTTTAATGTTTGAAAGGAACTGGACAAACAAACCAGACCTTTAATGCTTTGTTTTTGTTATGTTGAGGGTTTTGTGTTGTGTGTTGGGTTGTTTCTTGTGTTTTGTGTGTTTCTGGTGTAATTTGTATTATCTGGATCCTTTTCCCTCAGTTCCCTTGATCTAGCGCTGCTACTCACACCTGGTCCACATGCAGCAGTCCCCTCCTGCAGCGTGACTCTGGTCCTGGGTTTCAGATCAGCTGAGGTAGATTCATGTCTCTGTGATGTTCTCAGGTATTATTAATTAGACTTTGGCATTGTTCCTTCCTGCTCCTGCTTTGACTGCATCCTTCAGTATGGGTTCTAAACTTATACTTAAAGCTGCACTCTGCGACGTTGTAAACAAGCTAAGTATCGTTAGTTATTTTACAGAAACTTGTCTCAGAGCATCCCGTCAATGCAATGTCCACTAAGGCTTTCTGTGGGGGACGCCGTCTACTATGGGTAGAATGGTTTTAATGGCTATCCGGTCCTACAGTCCAAACAAGAGCTGTATCTTTATGCTTGTTGGACCGGATCTCAAGGTGTAGTCATGGAGAGGAGGGGCTCTGGTTTGGGAACCTCAGGCTCTCATCTCTGCTTTTTGCAGATGATGTGATTCTCTCACTGTCATGAAGCCATGACCTAACTGGAATGAGAGGCTCTGAGTCAGAACATAGCAAGAAAAGGAATGCTTGGTGTTTTGGTCACAAGTGACAGTAGGATGGATCAACGTGGACTGAAGCTCTGACTGCAAACATGGTGCATTGTTCCTGTGTGTTGAAGTGACGGTGAAGCTAAGCCAAAAGTCAAAGTTCTTTATTAACTGGTCCATCTACCTTTTACCAATGGTCATAAGATTTAGATCATGACTGAAAGAATAAGATCCTGGGAACAAGTGGCTGAGAGCTTCTCTCTGCCTAAGAGATAAGGTGATGAACTCTGGGAGAGCAGAGTCAAGCTGCTCCTCTTCATCAAAGGGAGACCACTGAGGTGGTTCAGACATCGGATCAGATTGTCTTGGAGAGGTTTTAAGTTCTTGAAGGAGACCTTCAGGTAAACCCAGAAGGGATCATGTATCCCTCTGATCTGGGATCTACCAGGAGGAGATGGACAGTTGCTGAGAAGATCAATTCCTGGATTTCCCTCCTGAATTTGTCATGTTCAAAGCTCAGAGAAGAAGAAGATTATGTAGGTTTATTCATATGTTGCCTTTCTAGATATAAATCACATAGTGTATTACAAATGTAAACAAATGAGACAATTTACCCAAAGAATAGAAATATAAGCAGGAAAAGAGACTACAAATAAAATAACAATTGACTTTAGGAACCAGCTGGTCCACAGAACAGAGGATTTCAGTTTTGTAGAAAGTTCCCAGCATCCAGTTTTAATAGAGTCTAAACACGTCTGGAGCAGCTGCTGAGACGTCTCATGGAGCTTAGCGGAGACGGACAGTTGAATGTTATCCGCATGAAGATGGATGATCACATGATGTTCTGAAGAGAGAGCAGAATAAAGAAGGAACACCATGTGGAGAAGGACCTGTAACAATCAGAGAGAGATGATCTGAGATCAGCTGAAGAAAATGGATAGATACATGAGATGCAGTTATGCTAATATTATTCCCATTAATAGTAATTCTAATCGTTTATTCTGGCTAATTGTATTTAAGGAGGAGCAGCGGAGAAGGGCTCATTACCTGACTTCATCAGTGGTTGTATTAACAGACTGAACAGCTCACAATGACATCAAGATGAATGAAGAAAAAGGACTTAAACTCATGAAAATCAAACTTTGACTTATAAAAAACATGTCAAAAGAGTATCCAAAAGAAGATTAACAGTTATTTTGTTTATTTCACACAAACATGAAAACACAATGGCTTCAGGTACAATATCCACCTTAGATATAAAAGACACGAGGAACATTCTGAAGCTGTGTCTACAGAATACGCTTTGCTGGGAAAATTGAGTTATTTTTGTGTCATTTCACCAAGATCCAATGGTATTTTGTATCCTTTGAAGGAAAAGGAGCTACAGATGCAGGAAAATGAAAAAATTGCAATACTTTTCTGTCATTTTGTCTGGCTATTTTGAGTCAAATTAGATCAAGGGTTGTTGCATCTGTCTTGTGCAGCACAATGAGGCACATTGGTTTGCTTTGGGTGAGCAGATAAACCTCATGAAAAGATCCCAAAAAAATTCCAATCAAGCTGCTATTTATGGTATTTATTAACAATCTTATCTATAACATCAGAACATAAATGTGACAGCTTATATGCTAATAAACACCAACACACAAACACAATACAAATAATTATAGTTCAAATAGCACAAATCAAGTATTATTAAGTATTTTTATACAAAACTGATTTGATCAAGTATATGAAACAAAACATACCTTGTAATAAACAATTTGATCAAATTTAATAAATACTTTGGTAAAAAAATGACTTAATTATCTTTAATAATTGTGACTTTTATAGGTCCAATTTACAACAAGTCACTTCAGGGTTAAAGCAAAGAAGAAAGAGAATAAATGAATTCATTATGAAAGTCTAGCTCAGTCCAAACATGTTTTACAGTCAATTCAATCCAATTATGATATGATTACATTTAGAATATTAGTTTAAAGTACAAAAGCATATTACACCCCATAAAAATCAATTCTAAAAGTAAAAAAATGCACAAACAGATATTTCTGCATCCCTTTGGGTTGGGATGTTCTTAATTTGAGCTGAACTGAGCAGACGGTCTCAGATTGGTTTAATTGCAGTACGCTCCTGAATGACTAAACTCTAAAAACCCATCAAGCTTTTATCCAGCAACCTAAACCCTTTTGTCTTTTTCTAAGTAACGGTTTTCACAGCAATGACACCTAGAGAGGTGGAAATAATTCTCCATTTATCTGTGACTCATTAATATTTTAGGAAAATGGATTATAGCAGAAAAAGCTGGCAGCTTGGTATAAATTTGAATATTTTTTTCTGTTTTTAAACCAAAATTAACTGACCAGCTAGTTCAGCTTAAGTTCAGTAAATTTTTGAGCAAATCTGATGAACCCTTAGTTACATCTAACATCCTTCACTTCACACACACTTCTCCAAAGCTTTTTAATCTTTATTAACCATCAAATTACCAAGCTGTTCAAATATTCTTTAAGAGTTCATTAGGAAACATTTCCAGTCACTGACCAAGCCTGAAGACCTGTAAGGGTTGGTCAGAGTGGGAACAAAAACACCAGGTGATGGAAAGCTGCTGCATCAAGCTGCTGCTTCAGGCTGGCAAAAGACTGCCCCCTGCTGGAGGCTAAATGTCTGCATGACACTTCAGACCACGAGCATCCAATGTCCAGAAGGGATTCTAAAGTGAATGTTTCTTTTAATTAAAATGATTTTAATTTGGTCTTCATCTTGTCAGTTTTAGTAACAGTTCAGTGAATCTCTCCCATGAGGCAGTGCTGTCATAAGGAATGATAAACCACGCAGTAATCACAAGCACACCTTCTCAAAGTTCTCTCAGCTTTTCACAGACTTACTCTCCTTGAACTCAAAGTGATCCTGTCCAGACCTAAAACAATCTGCTGGTGTACAGTTTTGTTTTTGAAACTGTTTCTGCTCTGAGGTTTGAAGCATCCTGTGCTCTCATCCGAATTCTCTCCCCAGAGACTCACATTCTCAGATCTTTTCTGATAACCCCGCCCACTCAGCGTTCCAACCTATAGAATGATGATGTGGGACTACAACATGGCTGCCTTCTAGAGAGTGAGAATATTTTACTGACAGAGTTCACTCCAGATAATTGCCAGTGATGCTTTTAGGGTTTATAACATGAGCTGTGTGCATGAGGGGCTAAATGAATGCAGACCGTTATTACACACTGATGAGCTGCAGCCTGACCTGAGCAGTTCGCCCTCACATAGCGGCGCGGCTTGCTAACATGACAGCGGGAGCTTAGCGACACACTAGTCTGTCCGACCCCCGAACAGGACTGAACTGACTGGTTCTGGGTTACCACAGTGGGGCTGTGGTCCATCGGGGACCAGTTCAAAGAGCTACTTCCAATATTAAGGTTTTCATGAAGCCCATGCTAAGAGTCACACCTCACTCATCATGTTGAAGTTTATACAAACTAACTTCCTGGTTTTGTGTTAAACTGATCAGTGGTTTCTGATTCCTACAAGTTGGTCAGTTTTTCAGTCAAATGCAGGGCCGGTTCTAGGCATAGGCTGATTAGGCAACTGCCTAGGGCGCCCTCTGCTGGAGGGGGCGCCAAATTGTCCCTTTACATTTTTTTTTTAAATTTATTTTGACAAACTGCTGGACACACCATTCATCTCATGTAAAGAGCAAAGTAAGTAATAAATAAATACATAAACTAAATAAATAAATAAAAAAGCACAACTTTTGCTGCATGAACAGTCAACGTGGCGCCCCATGGCTACCTGCTGCTGCCGCTGTGATCAGGTGGGGGAGAGGCGCGCTGCGCGCATCTCTCCGTCCGGTTGTTTATTGATAATCAGTGTTGGGAGTAACGACTTCCAAAGGTTATTAATTACTGCAATGCATTGCTTTTTTCGGTAACGCAGTAATGTAAGGCATTACAGAAAAAAAGCTGTAATATTTTAACGTCAGTGCGCGTTACAGTGCACGTTTAACCCGGATTGAGGCGGTGGGTTCTTCAGAGGAGAAACGTCACTCAGTGAAAAATGTGGTCAGACAGAACAGAGAGGAGTAAATCTGCAGCCAGTGAAACAAGTCCGGTTCTGTCCGGTCCGAAACTCATGCGTGGTTCGGTTCGAAACTCGGTCCAGAGGGAAAATGCGGCTCGAGTCGTGCGCCCTCACGGTATCCAAGGCGCGTTAAGACATATGAGCGCATGCAGCGCTCCGTAAACTGAAGCGAGCGAACTGAGAAGTAGTTTCATGATAAAGAGTCACTCTGTTATTCACGTCAGAAGTTGGAGAGTTCACTCTGTCGCCCACTGAGCAGAGGAAACGCGCGTCATGCAGCCTCTGCTGCAGGAGGGAGGAGCAGACAGGTGGAGCAGAAGCACACAGGTGGAGGTAGGAGTCAGTCAAACTAATGAATAACGAGCTTGTGCAGAGAGATATATTTTTATAGATTTAAATATACTGTATATAGATATGATGGAATAATATATGGATAGGTCAGGATATATGGAGAGATATGGATGATAGATGGATGGATGGATAATAAATGATGGATGGATAGATGGATGATAAATGATGGATGGATAGATAGATAAATGCATATCCAGATAGTTGTATATCTCCATGTATCATCACATCACCTTCCACTGGATGTAGAATGATCTACCTTTATGGTCAAATCCATATTTACAGTTATTTTGGTTGAGAGTAACTAAAAGTAATGCAAAAGTAGTGTAATGCCTTACATTTAAAAACAGTAATATTGTAATGTAAGGGATTACTTAAAAATGACAGTAACCAGTAATAAATAATGCATTACAGTTTTGAAGTAACTTGCCCAACACTGCTGATAATGCATGATGAGGAGGAAAAACGGGCCCAAAGTAGAGGTATTTAATTAACATACATGAAATTGTGAACATTTTTCCTGGACCATCATTTAGCAAGTTAGCTAAGACTAAAGGGCTGTCATGCTGTTGTGCCCCCTACTTATTATATGAATGAATGTCATCAGTTCAAGTTTATCCAACTTTAGTACATTGCTTACTACTTAGAATTAGCAAAAGTTACGTTGTTTCTTTTCTGGGCAGTAGGGGGCGCCAATATAATTTTTCGCCTAGGGCACCATTCAGTCCAGGGCCGGCCCTGGTCAAATGTATTATTTCTGTGCTTCTTGTGTCTCTATAACAAGCTCACCTGTAAACCTGATCCCTGCGCTTTGATACAGGAAAACATTATTCATCAGCCAATTACCTTACTTTGATATTTATATTGAATCAGTGTTAGAATAACAGAGTTAAACCCATAATATTATAATAATAATCTAATGAACTAGATCTCCTGAGCCTAGTTGTGACAGGATTTATTGTTCTGATGATAAAAATCTTTTCAACATACATAGATAAGAGGTCATTTTCATTCTGCAGTCTTCTCAACCTATTAGGCGATCACATGTTGACGCATCACTAATCCACTGAAGGTCTCCGAGTGTCAGAGAGAGTCTGCAGGTGAACGCTGTCAGTGTGACAGAGATGGAGCTCAGTGAGGACTGAGATAGTCCAGATCTAAGGGGAACATGTCACTGAATCAGGAAATGTTCTGTTGTTCATCCTATCAAACTAATATCACCTGAACCAGCAGGTTAAAGAAACCTGAGAGGTCAGAAGCTGCAGGTGGTTCTGGTGGGTCGGTGGATCCAACACCAGGTCCAGTTCAGCACATAGATCCATAGGATGCTGTAGAGAATCTAAGTCAGCTGATCAGTCAGTCATCATCATGGACCTGGAAATCTACGTGGTCTCTAAAAACTCCTCATCTGGATTCTGACACTGGCTGATCTTCAAGGAGTGCAGAGCATCCATTACACAGAGAGTCACTGCAGGATTCATCGGTCTCAGTAACTGATTCACACCGGATCACAATTAATGCACCAATAAGAACAGCTGCTCTACAATCTGAACAGACTGATAGAACTCTAACATGGAACATGTTTTCATTCGGGTTCTCATTTTTCTGTGTAAAGACGGGGGGTGACTGTTGGATTTGTGTTTGTGTGTGTGTGAGGGTCTACATTTCTGCAGAAGGTAGCATGAAGTGCCCCAACATCTCCTGTAGAGGCTGCGTTGACTCTGGACTTAATCAATCTCAGTGGACCAACACCAGCAGATGACATGGCTCCTCAAACCAACACAGACTGCAAACTTCACTCTGGGCTTCAAGCATTAGGGATTGTGTGCTTTTCCACTCTTCCTCCAGACTCTGGGACCTTGGTTTCCAAATGAAATGCTAAATTGTCTCATCAGAAAAGAGGACCAGTTCTATTTTCTTTAGTCCAGGTAAGCTGTGTTTTAAATTCACCATGTTACCATCTCACCAGCTGAGCTGTTTCCAAGTTCAAAGTTTGATTAAAGTTTCCACATTTTTCTATCATGTTTTTTTTAAAATAAATCACAAGGTTTGCAAAGAAAATGACTTAAGCAACTTCCAGACCCTGTTTTGTGCGTAAGTCTGTAGACCTGATTTGATTTGATTTATTTATGGATCCCCATTAGCTACTGCTTCTCACAGCAACTACTCTTCCTGGGGTCAAACCCACATCAACATCCACAATATTTACAATAAAATACACTTACACTCTCTCACAATACACAGAAGAGAAAAACAATAACATCAGCTCAAATTATAAAAGAAAAAAAAAAGTTTTTGACAGTGACAAAACAACATAATCATTGAGACTTCCTCTGCTCTTACAAAGCATCAACACTATTCCTGCTGCGTGAACAAATATACATTCAACTTCTTTTTAAAACTGGTCATACTTTCATCTGTAACTAGAAATTTTGGTAACGCGTTCCAAGCCACCATTGCTCTGTAAGTCACTGTTTTCTGTTTTAAAGCAGTTCTACACCTGGGCAACATAAATCTTCCTAGTGACGTCTGTCTGGTGGAATGACTGTGCACATCAGAAAATGACAAAAATCTTTTATATAATATTTCTGGTTCTTTAGTCACCACTACTCTCTTAGTTAAACACAGCAATGAGTATTTCATTCTATTTTCCACACTTAACCATGATAAACGAGAGTTCATTATACTTATACTGGTGCAGTATGAACATTGTAAAGCCAGACGAGCCGCTTTATTCTGAGCTATCTGTAACCTTGTCAAATTTCGCATTGATGTGCACGACCAGACCACAGAACTATAATCTAGATAAGACAGTACTAGAGCTTGGACCACCTGCCTGAGCAGTTGGTCAGTCATAGATTTCCTACAGTATCTAATTACAGTCATCCCTCTTCCCATTTTCTGCAATATCTGGTCTACATGACTGTTCCATGACATTTGACTATCTAACATTACCCCTAATAATTTAACTTCTGTGACTTGTTCTATCTCTGAATCACCTACCTGTAGATTTAACCTTGGGTTTTCTTTTAAAGCATATCTGGATCCTAATATAATATACTTTGTTTTTTCCTTATTCAGAACTAATTTTGTTTCTTGTCATCCATGAATCTATTACTTCCAGTTCTTCATTCAGAATCCTGTTTAAATCTACATTTGTATATGCAGAAGTATAGATTGTGGAATCATCTGCGTATATTGCAATGGTAGCATGTTTTATCACTAATGGCAAGTCCTTTATAAAAATAGAAAATTGCAATGGTCCCAAGGCACTTCCTTGCGGCACCCCACAACTCACCACTGCTTGCTCAGAATAACTTCCATTAAAATAGACAGTAATTTTCCTATCTGTTAAAAAGCTGTTCACCTGAACTGTGGCCTCGTCTCCTCTGTCCTCACCATGTTGACACTGATGTTTCACAATAACTACAGTCAAACTGAATAAACAGCTTCAAGTGTTCTGATAAACTACTGGCTCCCAAGCTGTGATTCTGTCACTATATCAACATTTCCATAGGCAGTGTGGTATCAACTTCTGGAAGACAACAAGTTGCTGTAATCTTCATGGCAACAACAACATCCTGTCACAGTGACACCTGAACATTACAGCATGAGCAGTTCACTTTCTACTTGCATTTCATAAAGTGGTTTGCTTTGAAGGTTTGCTTAAAAGGGCTGCATGGTGGCGCAGTTGGTTAGCACTGTTGCCTCGCAGCAAGGAGGTCATGGGTTCACATCCTGGCTCTGCAGTTTCTCTGCATGGAGTTTGCATGTTCTCCCCGTGCATGTGTGGGTTCTCTCCAGGTACTCCAGCTTCCTCCCACAGACCAAAAACATGGCTGTCAGGCTAACTGGGCTAGTAAATTGTCCTTAGGTGTGAGTGGTTGTGTGGCTGATTGTTTGTCTTGTTCATCTCTGTGTGGCCCTGTGACAGACTGGTGACCCGTCCAATGTGTCCTCCACCTTTCACCCCCTGGCCACTGGAGATAGGCACCATCTCCCCCCACAACCCTCTGTGGAGGATGAAGCAGTTACAGAAAATGGATAGATGGATTTGCTAAAAAGAGTTTAAAGGCATAGTTTGCAACTTTTTCATATTTTTAAATCTTTTTCTTGAGCCAGTATGTGCTAAAATGACCCTTTGCAGGGTTATTGAAAAGTCACTCAGCCCCATCTGGTGATTAGATCCGGAATACAGTGTTTGTAACTTCTGAGTCTCTGGTCCGGTGCCCTGGAAGTCTTACAAAGACACGTATGTTGCGAGGGTTTACATCTCTCCCTGCTTGAACACAGCTGATTTTTTTGAAGGAGTAAATAACTGTTCATGTAGAAAGCAATAAAGACTGAGGAGACATTTCAACAGTTAGAGTTAGGTGTTTCTGAGCAGAAACAATGGTGCTAAAGTTTTTACAGCAGTGATTTAAAACACACACCAGGGGGAGCCAAAACAAGTTAAACTGCATAGTATCGCTTTAATTAAGAGAAACTGTTTGCACTGGTCACAAATGTGAAAAATTCCACTGCGTTAAAAGGAATTGTGTCAATGCACTAGGTAGGTGGCTCCATGGCAAACAGCTCGAGCCACCTACTCCAAACCCTCATAACCAATGAGATCGAAGCACTGAAAAGCCCCTCCCACAGAGACTTTCATTTAAAAGCAACAATCTAGTACAGAAGCAAAACCAGATGCAGCAGATCCAAAACGTACCCCTTCAGAATAAAAGCCTAAATGGTCTGAGTACCACTGAACCAAATTGGTCTGTCAAAGTAATCAAATATGAATGATTAAGAAGTTATATATATATATATATATATATATATATATATATTTTTTTTTTTTTTTTTTTTTTTTTTTTTTTTACATATGATTTAGTTTTGTTTGTTTAGGTTTTTCAGAGTGATTTCTTTGCTTTTGAATTTTACACTTTTTCTTCTGAATGTTCTTTTGATTATTTTATTGGGTATATTTTGTGTATGATTTTATTTTTGGTTGATCCTTTTGACACAAATCTTATCCCATATTACCAGTAGTTTCTCTGGAAAAACTTCATTTCTGAAGACTTACCCATCCCCAGTAGTCTCGAATAATGAGCTTAGTTTCATCATCCTTTGGTCTTTAAGTCTTTCTAAAACGCAAGTTTATAAAACTCTAAATTTGCTCAATGAGTGAGCTTTTATCTGGAGTGAACTCTATCAGCAAAACATCCTCACTCTCTAGAAAGTGGCCATGTTGTAGTTCCACATCATCACTCTATTGGTTGAACACTGAATGAGCGGGGTTTTCAGAAAAATCCATAAATGAGAAGAAAAAAATCTAAAGCACGAGTCTGAGTCACAGTGTCATGAGGGGAATAAGAGGACAGGATCTTTTTCTGAGTAACTTTAAACCTCAGGGCAGAAACATGATTTTGTTAGCAAGTACGATTGGGATATTTCTCTTAAATTGAGAAAGAACAGGATTCATGTGGAATCAAGCAGAATCCCATCAGACACCCCAACCTATACATTAACGACAAAGGGAGGGTTTTATTACCACAGGATCAGAAACAGTGAAGCACAGAAAATATAAAAAACAACAAGTGCACGTCGTCAGTTCAGGCGCAGCAGAATGGAAGCAGAGTGAAGTTAAATTTGCTCCAGTGGTTTGTAGCTATGGTTATTATCACTACAGCTGAAGGTAAAAAGGGGAATCAGTTTGATCACACTGGGAGAGTTACCTCTCAGTAATGTGATCCACTGAGTCCCACTGTGAGACCAGGCCCTACATAGAGGCGTGATTATACACTACTCAACCCATCCTGTGAAAATGTTCAAAATGCACCACAAATAAAGTGTCAGATTATTGGGAACACCTTTTTATAGTCGAAGATAATATTTTAAACTCATTTTATACGACTCAACCAACCAAGAGAACGAGGTCCAGGACTCAACCAACCAACCGAACGAGATCCAGGACTCCACCAACCAACAAAATTAGGTCCAGGACTCAACCAACCTGAGGGCCAGGACTCAAACAACCAGCAAAATTAGGTTCAGGACACAACCAACCAGCAGAAAGAGGTCAAGGACTCTACCAACTAGCAGACTGAGGTCCAGGACTCAACCAACCAAGAGAACGAGGTCCAGGACTCAACCAACCAGCAGAACAAGGTCCAGGACTCAACCAACCAGCAGAACGAGATCCAGGACTCAACCAACCAACCGAACGAGATCCAGGACTCAACCAACCAACAAAATTAGGTCCAGGACTCAACCAACCAGCAGAACGAGATCCAGGACTCAACCAACCAACCGAACGAGATCCAGGACTCAACCAACCAACAAAATTAGGTCCAGGACTCAACCAACCTGAGGGCCAGGACTCAAACAACCAGCAGAACGAGGTCCAGGACTCAACCAACCAGCAGAACGAGGTCCAGGACTCAACCAACCAGCAAAATGAGGTCCAGGACTCAACCAACCAGCAAAATGAGGTCCAAGACTCAACCAACCAACAGAACGAGGTCAATGACTCAACCAACCAGCTAGATTTAATTCTTCAAACCTTTATGAAGTTTTTACACACGCATTATCTATTTATAGTTATATAAGTCTCACCAAGTTGGAATTATTACTGTAGGTTTGCTAATGCCTGGCCACATTCTAAATAAAACCACTGGTTTCTTAATTTGGGCCAAATGAATGAGTTTCTAATAAAAATGTTGTCTTTTTTACCCTCTAACGAGTCTTGTATTCTATACTCGTCTGAGTTGGACATATCTGCTGAGTAGGGCTTCCTTAACAAACAAGTCTCCATGAGTGCTTGACCATTGTTGGTCAGGATATTAGGAATGTAAGAGGCTATTGAAGAACATCAGTCTGAGATGAGTTCAGTTCATCTTCATGAGCAGCCAATGGCTGAAGAGTCATTTTAGAGGAGGAGAAAAAAAATCAAAAGACTCAACAATGACACACTGATGAAAGCAAATCAGAAGATGACAAAAAGATCAAAAGACAGTGAGTACCCTGAACCCACAATGTCACTGAATGTCACTGCTTCCTGTGATGAAGAGGAATAAACTGAGACTTAAAAGCACCACTTTACATCAAGACATTGCTCTCTCTCTCTCTCTCTCTCTCTCTCTCTCTCTCTCTCTGTCTATCCATCCATCTATCTGTCCATTCATCCATCCAACGTTCATAGCAGGGGGCTTAAAGTGGACCAGGAATAATAATAATAATAATTTTTAAACATGTCACAAAGGACAGCACATTATGATCTGGTTTATAAAAGTTTGACTCATTGTTGTTCAGATACAACGTTGAATATAAGATTCTGATTTAAACCCAAACAAAGTGAAAGATTTTTGTTTTTGTGATCACACAAAAAACCGGAGCACATGAGGGGGGTTGTCCTTTTTGTAACACTATATTGGTGAAACGAACCTTTAATAAATAGCAATATTCTCCATATACCACCTGCTGATCTCATAATGAGAATGGAGATCAATTAGGTAGAGGCAGTTCTTTCTTCAGTGGCAGCCCTTTTCTTTTCATCACAGAGCCATGAATAAAATACAGTGATGGAGGGAGGGGGAGGGGAGTACAAAGGAGAGAGATGCAGGGATATACATGTATAGAAAAATACATCTGTCTTCAGCTAATTCCAGACATGAACTCTAATCAGTAAAAAGGTGGATTCAGATTTGAACTGAGGATGAGAGGCAAGCCCGAGAATTATCTTTGGATTATGCAGTCTTCTTCCATTTGAAGCTGAATCATCATTGTTGGTTAGAATCCATTTATTTCTGTAAGTCTGTCATTTTATTTGATTTTAGATTTAAACATGACCTGTTTTATTTTAGTTTCAGAGTATATTTAGGACATATTGATGGTGGTAAATGCTGTGACCATAATAAAATCAATTCATTTAGTGGAATCATAATGTTTGGTAAGGCTTTGGGTGCAGAGAATGTTCACTAAGAAAGTTAAAAAATTATTTAAAACTTTAAAATGGTTATTTTTAATGCACCCATTCACTAACATTCACCAACATGTATCATGCAAAGAAGACAAGCACCAGCATTCTGAACCACCTGGAGCCGATCCAAGGAGGTTCTGTTCAGAGAGCTGCAGTAGTCCAGACCAGAAGAGATGAAAGCATGGAGAACAATTTATAGTTCAGAGCCTGACTCAATGGAACTCAGCTTAGTGATGTTCCTGAGATGAAAGAAGGAAGAGAGAACCAGAGAACTGACATGAGCATCCAGAGTCGGAGCTGGGTCAAAGGTCACACCAAGGTTCCTGGCAGAAGGTTTGGTAAATAAAGCAGGTTGACCAAGAGAATCCCTGACTTTAGGAACCAGCTGGTCCAGAGAACAGAGGAGGATTTCAGTTTTGTCTTCTTTCAACTGTAGACAGTTCCCAGCATCCAGATTTTATTAAACATGTCTGCAGCAGCTGTAGTTTAGACATCACGTGCACTTATAGAAGATTTAGTTGAATGTCATCGGCATAAAGGTGGTAGGAGATTTCTTTGGAAGAGCTCAGAATGTGCTGCGATGGAGCAGATAAAGAAGAAACAGCAGAGGCTCCACAACAGAACCTCGTGGGACACCATTGGTGAGGAGGTGGAGGAGGACCTGGACTTAAAAACAGCCAGTCCAGTGCAGATCCTGAAGGCCTACCCAGTGTCTCGGCCTATCAAGTAGCAGGTTATGGTCTAAGCAGCAGTCAGGTCCAGCAGGACCAGAACAGAAGATTCTGTTGTCATAATGACAGAATCAAGACTCCTGAGTAAGCAGCAAGAACAGACTCGGGACTTAGATTTGAGAAGTTTATTATGCAAAATTTAACGAGTTATGGTTTTTAATTGTGTTAATCTCATTTTTAATCTCTTGGCTGTTTCTGCATGTGGGCTTCTGTTACGGTGTGTATGTGTGCTGGGCTGGTCTGCTGGCAGCACAGGACCCCTCATGCTCCTCCTGAAGATGGTGGGTCCACAGGTGGACAAGCCCACAGAATCAGTTAGGACTAGACCCAGCCAGACTCGATGTGATGCCATCACGTGCTCATACATGTCTCAACCCCTGGACTGACTCCGGAGCAGGACCCTGGTTATCCCCTGGACTGTACTATGGAACTCTGACTTGCTGCCCAAGAAAGTTATTTTGTACTTTTTACTATTTCGTTTTTGTGCATAAAAATAAAAAATCTATTATTACATCTCATCTTAAGGTTTTATGGTTTTTCAGGGGCATAATTTGACTTTTAAAACTTGAGCAGAAGAAGGAGTAGAAAACATTTAGAACAATCCAGACCAAATGTTTACCCAAACAGCTGATTACAACAATGATCCACAAGAAGAAATATGAGTAAAAACTAGCATGTCCAATTCAAAAAGGGTTTAGTTTTGTTTCCAGTTACTACTTTAGTCACCAGCCTGTAATCATTAAAGTTAATGGGACTGACTGATGGGTTTCAGGAAGCCCTAGAATTAGACAAGTTTAAAACAATAATTGTCACTGCTAATGTGTATATACATTCAGAAACTGATTATTTGAAAACATGGAGGAAAACAAACAGTCATGGGAAAATGTCCTCCCAGAGGCTCTGGCAGTGCTGTTCTATTATTAATAATAGATGCACTTGTTTAGAAAATTATTCAATCTTTGTGAATCCAGTTTATCCCGTATGACTGCTCTGTTTCTTCCAAATAATTGTGTGAAAGTGCTGTGTGGAGGTAGACTAGGCCCCTGAGAGGGTCCATGGGATTAATGACCTGGAAATGCCAGTGACTGTGATTAAATAAAAATGAACAAATTTTTACATTTTATAATAGTGACTCCACAGGGCTATGATGACATTTTGACATGCTTGAGGAGCTCCATGTGTGTGTGTGTGTGTGTGTGTGTGTGTGTGTGTGTGTGTGTGTGTGTGTGTGTGTGTGTGTGTGTGTCATTCAGTAGATGGGGGCTGTGAATTAGTTCAAAGTGTGTGCATGTCAATGTGAACATCCATGCGCACATGAATGGCTGCTTGTATTCGGTTGGCTGTGTGTGTGCTACTTGAATAAAGTCTGGAAGTGCTCAGTGATGCTGGTGTTGTGAAGCAGAAAACTATAGTTTGTCACCATCCTGTAAATCACCTGCCAACCATGTGTCAAACAACATCTGCATTCTACTTCATTAGCACATGCTGGGGCTGGGGTGTGTTTACCTGTCCAGCTCTAAAGCCACTGACATGGATGCAGTTAATGCTTATGTTTATTTATTCGACAGACGCTTTTATCCAAAGCAACGTACAAGTTTTAACCTATAGGGCATGTTGTGATCTGTGGGGGAAACCAGAGAACCTGGAGTAAACCCATGCATGCATGAGGAGAACATGCTAAGTCCATACGCAGAAAGGCCACAGCCGGGAATCAAACCTGCAACTCTTTTGCTGCAAGACAACAGTACAGCACCACCACCATCATGCAAGGTAAACATAACCAGGGGTGCACATAAGCGGTGTGGATGAGCACCAAAAATAATGCATGTGTACCAGTTACTTTCTCCACTTTGCTCTTTTGTGCGTTGGAGTTTTGTTCATTCTCTATTGTGCAGCCCAGCATCACACACTGACGATCTGCAGCAGGTCGCTAAAAGTTTCATTCTCACTTCTTATTGCAGCACACTTTGACAGTTTGCTTGTACGGCAGCAGGAGCTTAACAACACACAACGTGAACCCCACACACACACCTCCAGAGATGAGGGGGAGTGCTAGCACATGTGTGTAACTGAGCATCCTCGACCGTACGAGCCCCACAACAGGAAGTGCAAATTAGAATGATCTGCACAAACGTCCCGTACCAGTCCAGACCAGCTCAGACCAGCCCAAAGTTACCAGCTGCCCAGTGGGCCAATGGTCCAGCAGTGGGTCTGTTAACTCCTCATCTTCCTCCATGTTTATCAGCCTGCAGTTCATCTCTAGTCACTCAGTAAGAACATTCATCAGCCTATCAGTCGCTGACTTGTTAACCTATGGGGTGTTCTCCAGTTTAGAGCTTTGCTATGACTAGCTAAATTGCTAACGTCTTCACTGCTAGCGTTAGCTGTGGTTGCACTCATGGGTGCTTTGTGTTGATGTGGTAGGATAAACCTGAGCTGCTTCAGTGGTGAGTAAACTCCTTACAAAGAAGGCAGATCACTCTAATTTATCCATGGTGACGTCAGGGTGATTTTGTAATGCTAATTTCCCATTAAGAGAACCACTAGCTCTCATAGGCTGATCCATTCCTCCGATCACCACATCAGATAGCATGCTCCCCAACATTCGGAGGCCTGTCTGACAGATCATCAGCAACCAAGAGGAAATAAATGTACTGAGACTCATCCAGAGCAGCGTGCCTCAATAGAAGCAATGGAAGGATCAAATGTGATTCTAACGTAGCCTCCACCTCCATCCAGACAAGAACAGCACGATCCATCCCCACATAGGGATGATTAGCAAGCTGCAGAGGGTCAGTTCCTGTTTTCACCTGAGGTCCAAAGTGGGTCAGAACCAGTCTGTCCAGAACCTTCATGGTATGGTGTCAGAACAACTGGTCTGAAGTTATCCAAGCCAGACAGTCGTATCTGTAAATATTTCTGGACAAATGGCTGTACTGTAGAAGAATACATTGCTGAAAGTGGCTGGCTCCTATAGGTTGTAAGCTCCACTCCATCCATGTAAACGAATGAGACATTACCCTCTTCAAACAATAAAAATACACCTCAGATATTTTATCCTAACATTGACTCCTGTTGACTCACATGCAGCCATGGAAAAAAGGTAGGTTTGCCCTCAACAAAGGAATGATCAGTCTATTATTTCAGTGGTAGGTTTATGTAAACGGTGAATAACAGAACAAAACCATATTTGAAGGAAAACCCAGAGAATGTGATTTCAGATAGTAACTGGATGCTAAACGTTTTTATGCAAATAATAAAAAAATAATACTCTTATCAAGTCATCCAGGAGTGTTGAGTCAACACGTTTATATGAAATGTGCATAGAGGACCTCTGCTTCAAGTTTCAACACCTGCATTGTTGGTTGGAGTGGAAAAATAGACCGCTGAAGACAACATTTATAATACAGCAGAATATTGGAGGCGTCCATCTTTTTTTTCTCTCTTCCAATTACGCATTTACTACCAACCATCCAAGAAGCATCGATCAAACGTTGTGCATCACTGCACTTTGAAAAAAGGTCTCCGTTCATCAACATCAAACCTATCTGAGTGGAAAAACTGTGGTGTCTAAATGATGTTTACACTTCTGCACTGATGTACTACTTAGTGATATAGCTGGTCTACCCACCATATTTCCCTCAGCCAGCCTGGGCAGAAAGATTAATGATCCTGTGCTGCTAGAACTCACTAACATTATGTGACATTTACAGAAGGCTAAAAAGCAATGGCTAAAATGCATCAATTTTCAAAGGTCAGCTATTTGTATGTTGAAAGGGAATACAACAGTGAAAGAAAAAAGAGATTTTTAAAGGCTTAACGTTGTCTTCAGTTTCTAATTGTTGGAGTTTCACAAAGAAACAATATTGTGAGTCATTTTATTCACTCTAGATTGATCATTTAACTGACTGGTTAAAATTAAATTTATTTTGTGAAACTGTTCTGTGGTTGTAGTGAAGCTACTGGTGTGTAGTTTTAACCAAAGGCTTAACAAAAGAACGCTGAGGTCTTGATCATTTGTTGTTACAGAAAGGTCAGTCTGTTGTTTGTTCTTTTATCCAGCCTAGCTTCAAGACACACTCCAGTAGTTTTGTTTGTTCTGTTCAATTCATTCAATGTATCTCTTCTCTTAATCTGAAGGAAAGAGGTATATCAGATTAAGAGTCCACACCTTTAACACCATTTAGGTTCTACACAGTGTTTTGTGGACATTTTGACTTCATAAATAAATGAGTACGGTTTATTTTTATGGTGCATTTCAAGATGTAAATCACAAAGTACTTTACAATCACCAGTTAAACAGAAACACACAGAGAGCTGACAATAGATTTACAAGTAGGAACTAACTGATCTACAGGGGTTCATCTAAAACCAGTTCTGAGGTGTTTTTTTTATCAGACACAGAGTCTCTGGTCTCAGGCTCAGAGGGACAGAGGTCCAGAGTCTGGGTCCACAGCAGAAAAATCTTCCCTGTCATTATGAACTTGTGAATTTTTTTAAAATTACAAATGGTATAATCAACATCTCATGTCCCAGTAGCCAGGTTTTGTATCTAGGGATCGGACCACCAAAGCTCAGTCTGCTACCCGACCAACAATGCGCCGGACCCTTTATGTTCCTCCTGCAGGTCCTGCAGGTAGTGTGTCCACAGGTGGATGAGCCCATGTAACCACTTCAGGCTGAGCCCCATGGGCGAAAGCCCAAACACCTGCATGGTGCTCAATCATGGGCCCTAACCCCAGGCCTGACTCCAGGGCGAGTCCCCGGTAACCCTCTGGGGCGGGTACTGTCGCTCTGATTTTAAATCCATGAAGAGTCTTCTGAACTGGTTTGTCTCACCCTTCACCTAAGACTGCTCCTCCAAATCAAAAGGAGCCAGTTGAGGTGGTTCGGGCATCAGGATGCCTCCTGGATGCCTGAGGAGGTGTTTTGGTCATGTCCCACCAGCAGGAGGCCCCTGACTCAACCCAGGACAAGCTGGAGGGTTAGGGTCCCAGTGGAGGAGCTGGTGGGGGTGGCAAGGGAGAGGACAGTCTGGAATTCCTTACTTGGGAAGCTGCCCCCATGTACTAGACCCGGATAAGTGGAGGAAAGGAAGGGGAGGCGTTACTTTTTGGATGCAACTTAAAGGAATGAAACATATTCCGATTAAAGGCATGCAGTTTTGGCTTGTTTTTAGCACTCCCTAGTGTCAGTTTTAAGTTCACTGTCGTAAAAACGTTAGCATTGTCTTTGCTCAGAAACACCTAAATCTAACTGTTGAAATGTCTCCTCAGCCTTCGTTTCTTTCTACTGGAGCGGTTCATCACTCATTCAAAGAAATCAGCTGTGTTCAAGCAGGGAGAGATGGGGAAAAAAATCTGGAATCATGAGCTAAAAACACTCTGGTGCTAGAACAGCTAGCCACATTGGGTTAGCCTAACCCTCGTGAGATACGTGACTTTGTGAGACTTCAGGGCACCGGACTGGAGACTACATGGCTCCTATCACTCTCGTCTAATTTAATCTCCCTTATAGTTACAGTATGTGACCAATTGTCACCCCTCTTTGAGCTCCACTGGCTACCTTTAGCTGCCCACATCAAATTTAAGTCGCTAACGCTAGCATACAAAGTCCTGAAAGAAACGGCTCCTATCTACTTGAATCCTCTATCAAAGGCTCACAGCTCGGTCACTCCGGTCATCAAAGGATCATCAGCTAGCAGTGCCTACACCACGCTCAGTCGTTCCACGATGCTGGAATGACCTTCCAAGCTTGAATAAAAGCATCTGATAAATACAGAAACAAACGTCATCATTTTCTCTGAGATTAAGCCTTTTCAAACTGTTAAATATCTGTATCCATTCACCAGAGATCATCACAGCCAGAAGCCACTGGACAACCAGAAAATCAGCATGTCTTCAGGTCATCAGCCTCTGTGCACTTTTAGTGCACGTTTCTTGATGTGGTTTACACATTTCTGTCCTATTTGAACAAGTGATGGTTGAGCTGTGGACCGAGGTGACCTGCTGATGCATTTATCTGAAGCTGCTATGCAACCTGGTGTCCTAATGCCATCCTGACAAACAGCTGTTTGTTATCCTTCAAATATTTGTCCACTCTCACCATCCGCCTTCATGTCCCCATATCATTATTCAAACAGCTTGTATAAACAACTCAAGCATCACCCACCGACTGACGAGGCAATGGGATTCTCCTGGTTTTGATGCCTAATTGGACCAGGATTTTAAACAGACACCAGCCTGGTGAACACACAGTGTAGAGTTATAACAGACCTGAACGACACTGAAACAATTCATGCTGCTCAAACTAAAACCTTGTATTCTCTTAACTATGAGGAAAACAGAAATTACAGACTTTAGCTCATACGTCTTTAAAATATTTCTATATTGTGAAAATTGTAAAAAAAAAAAAAATAATAATAATAATAATTTAAACAGTTTTTACACAGTTGTGTCAGGCTTTAGAGATAAAAAGAAAGTATTGTGTCTTTAAAGTACACATCAAGTGTTTATAATGCAAGTCTAAGTCAAGTCTCAAGTTTCAAAAATACAAGTTCAAGTCAAGTTTTAGAGCAACTAAAGATGAACTCAAGTCCCAGTGTGTTGTAGTAGACCTGGTACTTATTCTAGTCTGGTAGACCAGGTCAAATTCAGGTCTTGATTTATTAATCAGATTTCAGTCATATTCCTCCTGCTGTAGGTTGCAGGGAGCTGGTATCTCCAGCTGTCATCGAGGCAGAGGACACCCTGGACTGGTCCCCAGTCCATCAGGGACACAGAGATGAGTTCACTCAGACCAAGAGACCATTTAGAGTCACCAACATGCATATCTTTGGCGAGTGGAGGAAACTGGAGCACATGCACGGAGAGAACATACCAACACTACACAGCTGGGTGTTGAACCTGCAACCTTCTCACTGAGGCAGCAGTACTAGATCACCATGCAGCCTCAATCAATCCAGTCAATTTAAATTAATTATTTTATTGAATAATAAATGTCTAAATTCTAAGCTTTAACTTCTCCTCATGACTCAACAGCACCAGTCAGACCTGGTTCTGTGCTCTGCTGGTTGCTGAACCCTGTAAACATCACCACTTTCCCCTGCTCCGCCTCTAAGCTGCACATCTTCAGCCATCAGCAACAGATGCTCCTTCACTGTCAAATGGCCTACAAAGCAAACTGCACTACTTTAATCCTGTGTGTAGCCAGCATTAAAAATTGGATTGAGACGGATAAGATTAGATTATGCTTGCAGGATTTAAAAAAAAAAAAAGTAAAAGCCTGGTTTAGGCTTTAACATAATCTCCTTTCACTCTGTGGGAGCATGAAGCCTCCCAACAGATGCCAGATCCACTTTGTGTCTCTTTTCATCTCCTCTTTGGATTGGGATGATTTTTATTATACAAGTATTGCTGCTCTTCTTTTATGAAGATTGCACATATTCATATAGGGAAAAGCCTTGGCGCGCTCATACAGAGAAACTGTTTGCATCGTTAAAAAGACCTGCTCTAGAAGCAGAAATCCAATTAGATTTTGTATCAAATTAACAGGATATGATGCCTTAATGAGAAAGCAGATTGTTATTTTGAATCTCAACAGATGAATAAGGTAATAATTTATAGATAAATACTTCAGTCAGGTGAATCTTTAGGGAGATACTAATTAAATGGTGTGATTGTTCTTGAGGATGACATGATTTCCAGATTATGAAGCTGTCTCAGGTGGTTTCTCTCTGCAGCTCTTAGTAGGACACAGTTAGAGCCGCCTGCTGCTAATGCAGCCAGTTAAAGCAGAAAACCCTCTGTGTCACTGTCTGCACCTCCATTACACACATACAGTACATCACTCCAGGAGGGTGTTTGCTGTTTAGGTCTCTAGAGTAACATCTTCATCCGTCCAGCCTGGCCCTCTTCTGCTGGGAGGAATTATGCTGATGTGCTGTCACCGTTACCTCAGATCCCAGCACTCCTCCTGCTTCACTGAGCCGGAGCATTTAGAGGAGACGCAAAAGTACATCCTCATCCTCATGATGAACAAGACCCTGAGGTACTTAAACTCCTCCACTTGAGGCAGGACCTCCCTCCTGACTTGGAGTTGGGAAGCCACCCTTTTCCGGTTGGTCTCCGATTTGGAGGTGCTGATCCTCATCCAGTGCTGTGAACCTCAGCTGGTAATCTGTCACCTTCTACTCATCATATAAACACTGCCATGCAGAACCACTCATACACATCCAGTGAAGGTGTTTCTGAGTCTTTCCTGACAATGTTTTTGGATTCAAAAAATCTGGAAACAACAAAAGTCAATTCCAAAGTCCATGGATTGTCGTGTGCTCATTGATGATGTTAAAAGTCTTCAAAATGGCATCAATGCGCATTAAAAAGATCAGATGTGCTGATTTCTGCAGAAACCTGTGTTCATCTGTCACAGATATGAAGAGCAACATCAGGTTCTGCCATGCAAAAAAAAAGGAGACTGCTGAAGATTCATTCACAAAATAAACACATCTCATTAACATTTTCATTTGCACTTAAAATGAATATTAAAATCTAAACTCTGATTATTTTGAATGTATTTAATTCATCTCCACATAATTTTATTTACCAAATTATATTCATTTTGTGTCCCTCTATTTCTGCTTTTATATAATCAACTTATTACTTAAATATAAGTAAATCTGTTGTGAGCCTGCATGAGTTGTTCTACACATTATGATCCTGTTTGGCATCTTGTTGTGCGTAAAGTGCAGTTATACACACATGGTGGATAAATGCCTTTGTGTTGATCATATTGTATCAGGTCACATATTTGACAAGGTTTTGTTTGTTAAACTGTAAGTGGATTTAAACCAAATTAAACCAACACTGAGACTGATGAGTTTACAATGTTAATAACTTTTCCCACACTTTCATTTTCATATCTGAATGGGCCCCTGGACATTTAGTTCAGGAAAAGTTTTATAAAAGAGTAAAACCCTTTAAGAACCCTTGCCTTATTGGACCACACTTCACATCTTATCAAAGAAGAATCATAATCATCAATCATAATAATTCTCTGATTCAATGAGGAGCAATTTCCTAATTCCAATTACCACCTTAACAGGTGGTGACCTGTGGACAGTTGTGTATTTCTGTAAACGCCTCATACGTATACTCCTCTAGGTGTTTTAAATCTAAAAGGCTTCCATGTTAAAATGGTTCTGCAGTCTCCCTTTTTGATTAACATCTCTTTTTGTCACGTTCTCGGTTGGAGTAGGACCCAATGTGCAGGAAAGCGATGGCAGCAGGACAAGGCTGGTGAACTCAAAGGTCTTTATTCACAGGAACAAGAGAAAAAACAGAGAAAAACAGGATAACAACAGGAGGATCCAACAGGAAGTGAACTGAACAATACCTAATAGGGAGTGAGGTGATCAGGGAGATGAGACGCACCTGTGGAGGATTAATGCAGGACACAGGAGGAAGAACATGGAACCACACAGGGGAGAAGACTGAAATGCAAAGGGTGCAGACATGACACTTCAACTGGGTTGAGCTTTGGTCTCTCCAGAGCCAATAATATTCACCGATACTTAAACCTTGTGAGAAGACATGCACATACTCTCACACCTATAGCTCTGTCCAATCAGCTCTGTCCAATCAGCTCTGTCCAATCAGCTCTGACCAATCAGCTCTGTTCAATCAGCTTTGTCCAATCAGCTTTAACCAATCAGCTCTGGCCAATCAGCTTTGATCAATCAGCTCTGTCCAATCAGCTCTAACCAATCACCTCTGTCCAATCAGCTCTGTCCAGTCAGTTCTGGCATTGTTTCTGACTTCACAGGCCTGTAGCCAATAAAATTCCTGTCACAATGAGGTGTTGTGTGTGTGTGTGTGTGTGTGGGGGGGGGGGGCGGGGGGGGTTCTGTCTGACATGCCTTCAGGGGGTCCGTGCGTACTGGGTGCATAAACAATGCGCCCTGAGGGCAGTCTAACATGCACTGGAGATGTTGATTTACTGACATTTTTCTTCTACAAGATGGTTAAACATGCTGGAAATAGAGAATATATCTAGGATGAGGTGGTGGAGTTGCTCTGGAGCAGATTTAAGATGAAGAAGTAGCAGGTAGATTGATGATGTCACTCTTACTCAAGATGAGGAAATGGTTTTCTCCAGTTATAAGGGAAAACTTTCACTTAGAGCTTTAGATGTTTAGATGAAAGTATCACTGGCAAAGTGAATTTTTAAGCCCCCGTTGAGTGATTTGAACATGTGCGCCAAGTGTGTATAAACTACTACCTGTTATGTAGAAAAAAATTATTTATTCACAGAATTTCTGTTCATGTCTTCCCTATAGGACCTTGAACATTCTACACTGACACTGATGTTCATGTTCATCCACTTATGAGCTACATGCTGCTGTTGCTGGTGGGCTGCAGACAGACGCAGGTTCAGTGTGGTTATCTGCACCATCACTCAGGCTCCACCCATCTCCAGAATGCCTCAAAGTGCTTGTATGAAGCAAACCTAACACTATGTTCACAGGCTAAATTAGCTTCCTTAATAGTTTTGACAAGTTGGAGCCGTTTTTAAATAAACCTAGCTGATGTAAAAGCTAATGTCCTCACCTGACCCTGCTAGATGTTTAGCAGCTGCAGAACCTCCAGCTGGTGTTGGAGCTCCCTGATCTTCTGATGCAACACTTCATTATCTTTAGCCAACTCATCTGCTGGTGTTGGGATAACAGGTGATATGCATGTTGAACTGAAATGTGTTTAATTATTTATCTAAACATATTTACATAAAATAACAGTCTATTCTTTTTTGTATTTTGTGTTATTTCAACTTCCTTTTTCCATCCATCCATCCATCCATTTTCTGTAGCCGCTTATTCCTCCACAGAGGGTCGCGGGGGCAGCTGGTGCCTATCTCCAGCGGTCAAGGGGCGAGAGGCGGGGGACACCCTGGACGGGTCGCCAGTCCTTTTTATTTACTGAAATGTCTTCAAATCTAATTATTATTGTTTTGATTATTATATTATACAAATGTAAAACCCACAACAAAATGAAAAAACCCACAGCAGAAGTATTAATAAAATGGAAATAGAAAAATATATAAAATAAAAGCACCAAATGGAAGTTGTGTTGCAGCAGAACTTGTGCTGAAACAGAAGGAGCCTCATGTATAAATGAGTCTAATGACCAGGTTACTGCTGCCTCTCATTTTTCAAGCTTTTTTGCCTTAGCTTTTTTTCTTTTCAAACTTTATTTGAACAGAACACAAAGCTAACAGAACATGGGTTATGCTCAGTGTGAAGCTGAATTAACATTCACACAAAAACACACACTTCCAATTCAAAACACAACATATATAGCTATATGACACAATGTCTTCGGGATGAGGTCTCCAGACTCATGTCATGGATACAGACATTGACCAGATCAGGAACTTGATGGAGAGCAGTTCAGTTGTTGTGAAGGAGGTGTCAGGGAGCCCAAGAAAGTCTAGCAGCACCATCTCCAAACACTGATCCAGGACCATCCCCCAAAGCTAAACCCGCACCAGAACCATCCCCAAAAGCCAGGATCAGGACTGTGGAATTTGATCTACACCAGTCCAGATTTTTTGTGGAACATCTGCAGCTCAGTGAGGAGAAGACTTCCGGAGGATGGCCTGGTGTCAAGAAGGGCATCTCTCATAGACAACCATCAGGGACAGACTGGTGGTCTGCCCATGTTCTTGCTGAGGGAAGTCATTTCTCTGGAAAGGTGAACTCTGTGTCCTGCTAACAGTAAAGCATCCTGAGACCAGTCATGTGATGGTTGCTTCTCAGCCATGGGAGTGGACTCAGAACAGAATAAAGAATGGGACCAAATCATCCTCCCAGAGGAACTCCTCCAACCATCCAACAACTGTTTGGTGATAAACAATGTCTTCTCCAGTCTGATGGAGCACCGGGTCTGAGAACAAAACATCAGCATGCAGGTCCAGGAGACTTGAGGTCAATCCATGTTGCTGATGTTCATTTTATCAGAATTTCTTCTTGATTTAAATAAAAATAATGATGGCAGCAGTTTCTAAACATTCTGGATAAATGTATGTGATATTAGTAATGTGCGTTAAATCTGAAAACACATTGAAAACGATGTTGTTTCATGAACAGTTACACTAAACGTGTTAGAGAAAAACATTGGAGTGTGTTCTTAGTGGAGGCAGAGTTTATCTGTCTAAACTGGTACTCAGAGGCATTTGATATCTGAAAGACTGGGGATAGTTTTAAGAAGCTTTTCTTGCAGCTTGCTATGAGCCAGGGATAATTACACACACACACTTTCCCTCGTCATCGCAGTCTGCTAATCCACACACCACTCACCCATTTAGCTGTAGCACAAAACCTCTCAACCTCAAGAGCAGCATGTGGGTGTGTGTGTGTCAATGGGGGAGGGCTGATAGTTGAACAGCTGCTTATGGAACAAGACTCCACACACACACACATGCACTGTGGGTCCAAACACACACACACACCCATATGGCAAGAGGCCAGATAAGAAAATCTCAGTCAGGGTCACAGTTAGCACTGAGTGATCTTCTTTCAGAGCTCCACCAACCAGAGGATTAAGATCATGCTGTTTGTGTTTTTGTCTAAAAGTGTTTGTTCAGTTTTTGTCTGTTTTTTGTGAAGAGACACAATTAAAGGACACTTCTGTGCTTTCAGGAAAGCCACATGAACCAGACCCAGACCTGAACTGGTAAAACAACAATAACGACTGCTTTAAAGGATTACTGAATAGGAAACCTGTTTTTATCTGATATATTTATTATATTTCATGTCACTGGTCTCCACCTCAGCTGGCTCCTCTCTACGTGGAGGAGCAGCAGCTCCGCTTTAAAGGGCCCATGTCATGGTTTTCCGTGTTTTCTGACTTATCTATCATGTTGCAACGTTGAGTTCTCACCTTAAACCTGCCAGAAAGTGCAAAAAACGGCGTCTATCTGTCTCCTACAGCTAGTGAGAAGCTCTTCAAGATTACAGACCTCCGCCACTAGGTTTCAAACCATTTTTTTCACCCCTAGCCCGCTATGAGGTCATAGTGATCCAGACTTGCTTACATGGTCTAATTCTCCGCACACATGCACGTTCACGACACCTGGAGTGGGGAGAACGCCAGTGCTGATGCCGCCATTGACCATAGACCGTGTAGCACAGACACAGAGTTATCCTCTCGTGTTTCTCTTTTCTTTTAGCGAGTGTTTAGTTTCACTTTCGTTTCACCTTCACGCGACGGCACTGCCCCCTACTGCAGCCGAAGTGTCAGGCTGCCATATCAGGAGAAACCCAGCAGAACCGGAAGGCGGCGCTTTCTTCTGATCTCTGAGTTGCTCGTTAGGAAATAATTACAGTGTATTTTGAGTTATAATGGTGCAACGCTGATCTAGAGGCATCAGAGATTACACCTGTTTAATATAAAGTGATTTAAATATGGAGTCACAGGCACTTTAAAGGCTGAACCTGCAGATGGCAGCATTAGGGGCTCAATTGGTAGAGTGGCCGGTCTGGTAACCGGAGGGTCACCGGTTCGATCCCCAGCTCTGGCTGGGTTAGATTGTCGTTGTGTCCTTGGGCAAGACACTTCACCCAACATGCCTGTGTGAATGTGAGTGTGACTGTGTGTGAATGTTGGTGGTGGTCAGAAGGGCCGATGGCGCAGAATGGCAGCCTCGCTTCTGTCAGACTGCCCCAGGGCAGCTGTGGCTACAGACGTCTGTCGTAGTTTACCACCACCAGTGAGAATGACTGTGTGGATGAATAATGCAACTCTGTAAAGCGTCTTTGAGTGACCTGAAAAGCGCTATATAAAACTGATGCATTATTATAGATGAAACTCATTCATTCAGCGATTTCTGTTCATCCATCTTAATGTTTTGATTTAAAATTATTTTTTTACCAGGAATCAAGACAAACTTAAGTGTTGATGTCATGAACGTGGCACGAGTCGGACCCATAACGAGACCCAGACAACAGGATATAACAAAAAGAGTCTTTAATTGAAGAAAAGGGGGAAAGGGGAGGAGGAAAACGGTTGAAAGCCAGATCAGAGTTCGTCCAGAGGGTAACGAGGAGGAGTGGGCTCCAACTGGATCTTAGCCCGACTGAGGGAAGAGAAACGGGACAAGGAGGTGAGTAGAACGATGGGAAAAAAGGGTCTCACCACTGAGGGTTGGGGTAGGGTCCATAATCCAATGCGGGGTGGTCAGAGACAGTCCGGTTTGGAGACGAGGCAGGAAACATCCAGAGAGGGTAGGCAGAGACGGCAATCCAGAAACAGAAAAGGAGTTCAAAAAACCAATAAATCCAAAAGAGGTCCGGCAGGGATCAGGCTAGAGGCAGTAGTCAGGAGGCAGAAAAACTATGGTCAAGAAAAGAGCTATGGCAAGAAAACTATGACTAAGGACAGACTATGGGGCTAGAAAAACTGAGTGGCAAAAACACATCAGACGATCTCGCAACGAGTGGCTGCAGAACTGAGGTATATATAGGCAGAGGGACAGGTGGAAACAATGATAGGCAATCAGGGGCAGAGAACACAGGAGCAGGGCAAACAGGTGAGGGAGGGGCAGAGAGCAGGAGCCGGATCCATGACAGAACCCCCCCCCCACACACACACACACAAGGGGCGGATTCCAGACGCCCCTACAGGAAACCAGACAGGGAGGGAGGAGGGGGACCAGGCAGGAGGGCCAAAGCAGCCCGGCCTAACGAGGCCCGGGTCCGGATCAGGCTCTGGGAGGCCCGGGTCCGGAAAAGGCTCTGGGAGGCCCGGGTCCGGATCAGGCTCTGGGACCCCGGGACCGTCGGAGACTGGACTTGATGCTGGCCTTGAGACTGGACTTGACGCTGGAACAGGGGCCGGACTTGACGCTGGAACAGGGGCCGGACTTGACTCGGGGACGTCGGGACCTCGGCTTGACCCGGGGACTTCGGGACCTCGGCTTGACCCGGGGACGTCGGGACCTCGGCTTGACCCGGGGACGTCGGGACCTTGGCTTGACCCGGGGACTTCGGGACCTCGGCTTGACCCGGGGACTTCGGGACCACGACTTGACACGTTGACTGGGACACCAGGACCCTCAGGACTTGGACAGGACACAGGACCCTCAGGACTTGGACAGGACACAGGATCCGCAGGACTTTGACTGGACACAGGATCCGCAGGACTTTGACTGGACACAGGATCCGCAGGACTTTGACTGGACACAGGATCCGCAGGACTTTGACTGGACACAGGATCCGCAGGACTTTGGCTTGGAGCAGGAGGCGAGGCGTACGGCGACGGGACCCTCGGTGGCTCAGGGAGCAAGGCGTCCGGCGACGGGACCCTCGGTGGAACAGGGAGCAAGGCGACGGGACCCTCGGTGGAACAGGGAGCAAGGCGACGGGACCCTCGGTGGAACAGGGAGCGAGGCATCCGGCGACGGGACCCTCGGTGGAACAGGGAGCGAGGCGTCCGGCGACGGGACCCTCGGTGGAACAGGGAGCGAGGCGTCCGGCGACGGGACCCTCGGTGGAACAGGGAGCAAGGCGACGGGACCCTCGGTGGAACAGGGAGCGAGGCATCCGGCGACGGGACCCTCGGTGGAACAGGGAGCGAGGCGTCCGGCGACGGGACCCTCGGTGGAACAGGGAGCGAGGCGTCCGGCGACGGGACCCTCGGTGGAACAGGGAGCGAGATCTATACCCTGATAGATCTATACCCTGATAGATCTACACCCTGATAGATCTACACCCTGATGGACACCCTGATAGATCTATACCCTGATAGATCTACATCCTGATGGATCTACACCCTGATGGATCTACACCCTGATGGACACCCTGATAGATCTATACCCTGATCTATACCTTGATAGATCTACACCCTGATAGATCTATACCCTGATGGACACCCTGATAGATCTATACCCTGATAGATCTCCATCCTGATGGATCTACACCCTGATGGATCTACACCCTGATGGATCTACACCCTGATGGACACCCTGATAGATCTATACCCTGATAGATCTATACCCTGATGGATCTACACCCTGATAGATCTATACCCTGATGGACACCCTGATAGATCTATACCCTGATAGATCTACATCCTGATGGATCTACACCCTGATGGACACCCTGATAGATCTATACCCTGATAGATCTATACCCTGATAGATCTACACCCTGATAGATCTATACCCTCATGGACACCCTGATAGATCTATACCCTGATAGATCTATACCCTGATAGATCTACATCCTGATGGATCTACACCCTGATGGATCTACACCCTGATGGATCTACACCCTGATAGATCTATACCCTGATAGATCTATACCCTGATGGATCTACACCCTGATGGACACCCTGATAGATCTATACCCTGATGGATCTACACCCTGATGGATCTACATCCTGATAGATCTACACCCTGATGGATCTACATCCTGATAGATCTACACCCTGATGGATCTACATCCTGATAGATCTACACCCTGATAGATCTATACCCTGATGGATCTACACCCTGATGGATCTACATCCTGATAGATCTACACCCTGATAGATCTATACCCTGATGGATCTACACCCTGATGGATCTACATCCTGATAGATCTATACCCTGATAGATCTACACCCTGATGGATCTACATCCTGATAGATCTACACCCTGATGGATCTACATCCTGATAGATCTACACCCTGATGGATCTACACCCTGATAGATCTACACCCTGATGGACACCCTGATAGATCTATACCCTGATAGATCTACACCCTGATAGATCTATACCCTGATAGATCTATACCCTGATAGATCTATATCCTGATGGATCTACACCCTGATGGATCTACACCCTGATAGATCTATACCCTGATGGACACCCTGATAGATCTATACCCTGATAGATCTATACCCTGATAGATCTACATCCTGATGGATCTACACCCTGATAGATCTACACCCTGATGGACACCCTGATAGATCTATACCCTGATAGATCTACACCCTGATAGATCTACACCCTGATGGACACCCTGATAGATCTATACCCTGATGGATCTACATCCTGATAGATCTACACCCTGATGGATCTACATCTGATAGATCTACACCCTGATAGATCTACACCCTGATGGACACCCTGATAGATCTACACCCTGATGGATCTACACCCTGATGGACACCCTGATAGATCTATACCCTGATAGATCTATACCCTGATGGATCTACACCCTGATAGATCTATACCCTGATGGACACCCTGATAGATCTATACCCTGATAGATCTCCATCCTGATGGATCTACACCCTGATGGATCTACACACTGATAGATCTACACCCTGATGGACACCCTGATAGATCTATACCCTGATAGATCTATACCCTGATGGATCTACACCCTGATAGATCTACACCCTGATGGACACCCTGATAGATCTATACCCTGATAGATCTACATCCTGATAGATCTACACCCTGATAGATCTACACCCTGATGGATCTACACCCTGATAGATCTACACCCTGATGGACACCCTGATAGATCTATACCCTGATAGATCTACATCCTGATAGATCTACACCCTGATGGATCTGCACCCTGATGGATCTACACCCTGATGGACACCCTGATAGATCTACACCCTGATGGACACCCTGATAGATCTATACCCTGATGGACACCCTGATAGATCTACATCCTGATAGATCTACACCCTGATAGATCTACACCCTGATGGACACCCTGATAGATCTATACCCTGATAGATCTACACCCTGATAGATCTACACCCTGATAGATCTACACCCTGATAGATCTACACCCTGATGGATCTACACTCTGATAGATCTACACCCTGATAGATCTATACCCTGATAGATCTACATCCTGATAGATCTACACCCTGATGGATCTGCACCCTGATGGATCTACACCCTGATGGACACCCTGATAGATCTACACCCTGATGGACACCCTGATAGATCTATACCCTGATGGACACCCTGATAGATCTACACCCTGATAGATCTACACCCTGATGGACACCCTGATAGATCTATACCCTGATAGATCTACACCCTGATAGATCTACACCCTGATGGACACCCTGATAGATCTATACCCTGATAGATCTACACCCTGATAGATCTACACCCTGATGGACACCCTGATAGATCTATACCCTGATAGATCTACACCCTGATAGATCTACACCCTGATGGACACCCTGATAGATCTANCTAGAACAAATCCAGACAGCAGACTTTATTGTTGAGCTTTGATTGAACACACAAACACTCATTATTTCATCAATGTGACAAACAGCTGCTCCTGTTAACATTTACACACTAACTTTACACTTTCATCACAATCAGTTGAATTTAGTAGTAGTAGTATTTGAAAAGTACAAATGAAAGTTTAGAATCATCCATATTCATTGAAAACAGTGAGAATAAAGAAAACCCAGTGTGTAAATCAGCTTGAGCAGCACAATAATAAAAACAGGAGAACTAGAAGAAGAAAAGGGAATGAAAAAGTACCAATCAGTTCAGAATGTGTGAAGGAAACCCTACAGCTGTTCTCTCAGTTTTTACTAGGAATGAACTCTCCTCCTAGACTGACTAAACCTACTCAGCACTGACCTGTACATCAGGGATTCCTCAAGTGGGGGTCACCCCTGGGGGGCTGCGAGCTGCAGCTAGGGATGTGTGAGAGATGAAAAATTGCAATTTTAATAATTACACAACTACAATGTTTTCCTCCCACACAATAAAGATGTGTAAATAAACATGTACTTTGTAATATTTAAAATAAATAAAATTACAATTAATATTCAAAATGTCTACTTTTGGCTCTTGACAGGGCAGCAGCTCTTTCTCTGCTCCACTTGTGTCAACTTTTTCATCTTGTAAACTATCTGAGAACCTTCCTCATTCTTCCTTCACGTGAAGGAGGTGTTGTCTCTGCAGTGTGAGTGTCTGACAACACCAGTGCTCTTATTTGCTTTGCGTTTCATGGAGGTTTCATGGCGTGACTGCTGTCAGTGTAATTCGTTCCTCAGGAGGGGAGGACGGTCCTACGATCTACCAGTGATGCCTCCTGATGGACGTATTGGGCACCACTGCGCTAGAATGTGATTTCATTAATAGGCAAATATTAAAGGTCTGCAATTACAGTATTGTTTAAAGGTCCCATGACATCGGTTTCCGTGTTTTCTGACTTATCTATCATGTTGCAACGTTGAGTTCTCACCTTCAACCTGCCAGAAAGAGCAAAAAACGGCGTCCATCTGTCTCCTAGTCCAGCCAGTGAGAAGCTCTTCCAGATTTCAGACCCAGGTTTCAAACAGTTTTTTTCACTCCAGCCCGCTATGAGGTCATAGTGATCCGGACTTGCTTATATGGTCAATTCTCCGCCCACATGCACGTTCACGACAACTGGAGCGAGGCAGCCATTGACCATAGACCGTGTAGTGTTTAGTTTCAGTTTCGTTTCTCTTTCACACGACGGCACTGCCCCCTACTGGGTACTGCCCCCTACTGGACAATGCCCCCTACTGGGTACTGCCCCCTACTGGACACTGCCCCCTACTGGACATTGCCCCCTACTGGACACTGCCCCCTACTGGGCACTGCCCCCTACTGGACACTGCCCCCTACTGGGCACTGCCCCCTACTGGACACTGCCCCCTACTGGACACTGCCCCCTACTGGACATTGCC
>SSNR01000464.1:379561-397523 GCA_006937965.1 Callopanchax toddi
GATCTACACCCTGATAGATCTACACCCTGATGGACACCCTGATAGATCTATACCCTGATAGATCTACACCCTGATAGATCTACACCCTGATGGACACCCTGATAGATCTATACCCTGATAGATCTACACCCTGATAGATCTACACCCTGATGGACACCCTGATAGATCTACACCCTGATGGACACCCTGATAGATCTATACCCTGATGGACACCCTGATAGATCTACACCCTGATAGATCTACACCCTGATGGACACCCTGATAGATCTATACCCTGATAGATCTACACCCTGATAGATCTACACCCTGATGGACACCCTGATAGATCTACACCCTGATAGATCTACACCCTGATAGATCTACACCCTGATGGATCTACACTCTGATAGATCTACACCCTGATAGATCTATACCCTGATAGATCTACATCCTGATAGATCTACACCCTGATGGATCTGCACCCTGATGGATCTACACCCTGATGGACACCCTGATAGATCTACACCCTGATGGACACCCTGATAGATCTATACCCTGATGGACACCCTGATAGATCTACACCCTGATAGATCTACACCCTGATAGATCTACACCCTGATGGACACCCTGATAGATCTATACCCTGATAGATCTACACCCTGATAGATCTACACCCTGATAGATCTACACCCTGATAGATCTACACCCTGATGGATCTACACTCTGATAGATCTACATCCTGATAGATCTACACCCTGATAGATCTACACCCTGATGGACACCCTGATAGATCTACACCCTGATGGACACCCTGATAGATCTACACCCTGATAGATCTACACCCTGATAGATCTACACCCTGATGGATCTACACCCTGATAGATCTACACCCTGTTAGATCTACATCCTGATAGATCTACACCCTGATGGATCTACATCCTGATGAATAACTTATTTCCTGATCTATAAATAGAGTAAATATCTGTAAATAAAGTAAATTAAAGTTCCATTTCATCCTATTTAATTTGCATTGGATCAGAGTTTCATGAATTAACTGTGTGTATGCTAATATTGCCCTGTCAGTAGGGTTTTGTTTATTTTTGTTGCTACACAAATATTTGAGAAAATAAATGTCTCACAGAGACAGACAGACAGACAGACAGACAGACAGACAGACAGACAGACAAACAGACAGACAGACAGACAGACAGACAGACAAACAGACAGACAGACAGACAGACAGACAGACAAACAGACAGACAGACAGACAGACAGACAGACAGACAGACAGACAGACAGACAGACAGACAGACAGACCTTCTTCTAACAGAACAAAAAACAAACTGATCAAATTCAGCAGAGAGGAGAGAGGGTTGGTCTAAAATCCCCCAAAATCCACATCAGAGAACCTGGGTTCCCCGACAGCCGTAAGGACAACACTGCATTCCTTTGAATGACAAGAAAGCATCAGAATATTTGTTTCTATTGTTACAAATGATGTGGAGAAACAGTGAACTACTTCCTGTCGTTATCACTCTTACTGCCTTGTCAGGAAGCAGATTTGTAGCTGAGTTGATGAGGATAAATATTATTATCTGGTCATAGACAGAACAAAGAAAATAACAACAGACCCCAACCATCAAGTCCAGGAACTATTCACCCTCTTTCCTTCAGGCAGAAGACTGAGCATGCCTCAAAGCCTGGCCCACAAAGCTTCCTCTATGAGGCTGAGACGCATGACCTCTGACCCTCGAGCTCTTGGTTTAGAGTCTGATTTTCTGTGTTCATTGAAGACTTTGGGGTATCTAGTCCCTCAGGCTGGTCTGAGGAACTATTTTCATTCTCTTGTGTCTCCAGTGTTTTAATGAAGGACACTAATAAATGGATCAGAACCTGAAATGATGAAGTTAGGTAAAACAAACAACAGTTTGGTTGCTAAAGCCTTCTGCTGAACACACTTTACGTCCTGTGATGAGCAGAGAGCGCCGACCCTACACTCCTGAAAACACCTGCTGGACAGCAAACGGTCTAAAAGCCTCTTTTAGTCAGACTCCAGTCCTAATCTCAGACGAGAACCAAAGATGGATATTATCTAGGAGTAAATAGCATGAAAAACACCAGCAGGCAAACTCCATAAATAACCCGAACATCTCTCACAACATAACTCTGTTTTTAAAGGAGAGGAAATGTCACCGTGAGGACCGAGCTAGAACTATGGAAGTGTTGTAGCTGGTTGTTTTTCTGCAGAATGGAACAAAGAACCAGGGCAGAATATGCAACAGGGAGGCTATTTGCTTGCTGTCAGTCGAGTAAGATCTGAAAAATGTCTTCATCTTTTTTCAGTGTATTATTGAAGTGTATACACAGAAATGTCCGCACTTAGTCAGGGAGGTCTGACAGGAGCCGACACATGAATGAATAACCTGACTTTCCAGCATGCAACATTTGACAAAGACCCAACTTCCATAAAACCACAGCGCTGGAAGTGTCAGCTGGTGAGATCAATAATCCCATTCACCCAGCTGGAAAATGCACTCATGTCATAGAAAGGCAGGGCTTCAGTCTGACTCAGTTCAGCTGACTACGGCTTCATTATTATGAGTATTTATGATATCACACTGGCAGTCCAAAATCCTGGTTCTTCATTCAGAACCTGGTAAAACTGTCTTTTTTAATCCCTCGTCTTGGAATGATCTCCAGAACACCATCAGCCGTCACACAGATCATCTGCACATTTAAAGGACCTGCGCTCAATGAAACCTGTTTCTCAGATTTCTTCAGAAGCTTCCTGACGTTGCCGTACTGCATAGAGGCGGGGAGGTCCGTCCTCTGCTCCTCGGTTACGAAGACAGCAGAGCAGCGCCGTGTCTGGTGGGTGGTCCAACACTAACAAAAATGAGCTGCAGGAGATTAAGTGTCCAGATGGGTTCAAGTTCCAGTCACTCAGTGAGCTTAGAGCCGGCTGATATGACATCTCACTGTCTCTTTTCATGACAGCAGAGAGGAAACAACCTATTAGCAACACTTAAAGACTGTTCATTAGGTCAAAATAGTTTTTATATATTTAGGTTTCAAGATTTACCCTCATCAGGTAACTGAAGAGCCACAGATCAACGCTGTTATTTTAACGTGATGATCTAACCCCTTACAGGAGCTCAGCAGGAAGAGCAGCTGCTCTGTAGCCGAGTCTCTGCTAATCAGACATCAACTAACTCCTCTTCTAATAAACTCATTCATTAAAATATTAACAGCTCTATGTAGCCTCAAATAACTGTTTAAAATAAACATTTAAAATCAAATATTAATATAACCAGAAAAATCTAAATATTTAGAATAAATTAAATTTAAATCTAATTAAATGTATATGAAGCATCAAATCTAGATCTTAATAAATAATCTAACAGTTGAGATAAGCATGGCCTGTAGATTCAGGCTCCCATAAAACAGAAGTAGCTTACCAAAATAAAAGCAGGATGCAGAGACCCCCAACTAACACCTCAGGGTCTGTTTGATGTTAGATAATCCATTTAAACATGATTACATATCAATACACAGACAGGAGCTCTGATAAACATCCACTCATCATCAACGAGACCCTACGGTCTTTAACCCCGCTTTTATTTTGACAGGTTGCTGCTGGTTTCCAGCTGTCTGATTTTGTTTTCTCAGTTTGAAACAGACTCGTTCAGATACGTTTAATGTTACCTATTATATCTAGATTTGATTATAAATATTTATTTTAATGTTATTATTCAGATTTCTATTGAAATATTTAGATTTAAAGTTGTGATTTCATGAATAAATCAGATTCTTTTTAAAAGAGCTAAAATGTCACAGCCCTTTTTAATTGTTGAGCTAAATGTGAAAATAGCTGTTCCACCTTCATATTTATTTTATTCTCATTTAGTAATAATTTGACTTGGTTCTGGTGCTTGTGTTTATTTATGACTAGGACTAACAAACATCTAATGAAGGATGAAGAAATGGAGGATAGATCAAAGAATTAGTTTATTTAATAAGCAGTCACATAATCTTTATTTTCTCCTCCTTATTTCTTTTGAAGTGTGTAGATTTTCTAGGATTTTAGACCTTTGTTTTAGTGAAGAAAACGTTTGCAGTTCTGAGATGTGATCTGTTCAGAAGCAGCAGCTGTTGACTGTCGCAGCCTGTTGGTTCAAACCACTAACTCAGGACAGGATGAGCTGGATGTTTCTCAGAAGGTGAGTCCAGATGGATCACAGCGGTTCCTCTAACTCCCCCGTCCCTCTACCTGAAGGAGGTGAGGTGAGAGGAGAGCATATCTAAATATAGTTACTGTAAAATAATCCGATGAAGTTACTGAAGGCTGTAGTTTGTTTATGACAACCTAAGGGTTAAGGCCAGCGTGCTCCTGTGGCTGATTATTTTAATTTCTAATATGTTTTTTACATCTACTCCACCACTCTTTACTCCTAACAATAACATATAGCAGAAACACCATCATCAGGTTCTCACTCAAACCCAAAGCCTCAGTCAAATGTTTATATTTTATTATTTGTATTAAATTTTTTTACAATAATTCCTCCAGACTGGAGCATGTTTGATAGTTATTATTTTCAGCAGCTTGTTGCTAAAAGTAAAGAAAATAAAAAGCTGGTGATACAGTCGACTACATCATGAATGTGTGTGTGTGTGTGTGTGTGTGTGTGTGTGTGTGTGTGTGTGTGTGTGTGTGTGTGTGTGTGTGTGTGTCCCACCACCCATCAAACCGCGGGGTCGTTCTGCCCCCTTTTGGCCCAATGTGGAAGTGCAGCATTTCCCTCAAATGTGAGAAATCTGCTGATGAACAAACAGGTTCATCCCATACGGCAGCTTTGATAAATACATGTGACGTCTCTAATTACTAGGTATTAGATGTATTCACTTCATTGTGTCTGAAAGCTTGATCCACAGCAGGACATGGTGAGGCGAAGGAAATCTAATCACTTCCTCATTAAAGGAGGAACAGCAGAGCGTTGAAGCTCACTGACCAAACTCACAGGTAAAGTCTGTTTATCTGTTCAGCTGGTGTTTAGTTGTTCTGTCTGCTGGAGCAGATTAACTCAGCGTCCTACATGGAGCTCAGATGATATGAACTGTTCATTTGTGTTTAAATTGTTTTCAATTCTGGTTTGACTCAAGTAAAATTAACATTCAGTTTAAAGACTTTAGATAGAGGGATTTTTTGTGTTATGTTAGTTATTTTCATCTTTTATTTAAAATTTTAACCCATTGGAAACATTTTTGGGGAATAAGAGAAGGAGCTGGAGCAGACAGCTAATGATATCATGAAACAAAGCTGCAAAAATCAGGGAAAACCAAATAAATAATCATAAAACAGAGAAAAATCCCATCCTCCTGTTTCCTTTTAATAGACATCAAAATGTTTTCTAACCCTGAGTTTTGTTTTTAGTTTTGTCCTTCATTCATTTTTCTTGTTATGAATCTTTTTCATGTTGGATGATTTCACATCTTTTGTGTTTAAATGAAATCCTAACCAGTCAGATTAGATATATAAAACCTGAACATCTTTTAGAACACCTCAGCTACTCATTTCTGTACAAAATTTCCAATAAAAGCAGAACTCACTAAGATAAAATTCTTCACAGAGGTCATGTCTGAACTTGTGATGACGTCACATCTGTTTTTATCTCTAGTTTTAGGAAGTTGCTGCAGCAGCTCTCAGTCTGTGGGACGTTCTCTGGTACCGTTTTGAGTCGTCGGACCTCAGTCTTGATCCTATTGATTTATTAATCACGCCACCAATTAGCTAACAGTTACTGACCTTTTCATAGACCCTGAACAACTCCAGCCCTGGAGCCAGAGACATTGATCATTTAATGAAACATCAAGGCCGCTCAGATTTGCTGGCGTTTTGTTGAGCGCGCTCCCATAAACACATCAGGTCGATGCATTGACCTTCCCTTAAAGTAAACAGAGAGGAATACATGCCGTTATTAACCCACTCATCACACAGGAGCTGATTAGACTGCAGCCTGATCACAACAGTGAAGTGGTTAAAGAGCAAGTAGAGCGCAGCACTAAGATGATTTTAATAGTAATGAACTAAAATCAGAAAGATGGTCGATGAGGATTTGGCCAAAGTAAACTTAGAAATACAGTTGGTTCCATGTCTGTGTGTGCTGATGAATGTGGTTTTATCCACATTAAAGAAAAACAGCTATAATTTATCAGTCTGAGCTTCAAATGATGGTAAATACAATCAAATCTCAATATTTAAAATTTTATTTAAAAATATAGAAAATACTAAACTGGAAAACAGTGTGAGGATGTTTGAATAAAAAGATCAACATTATGCCTATTTACCTTAATATTAATAATATCAATGTTACAATATTATTACCTGACATTACATTACAACCCTTATTGCTCTAAATAAATATGAATCCTCAGAGAGCCTTTAATGGTTGGACTGAGTCAGTTTTACATTAAAGGGAGTTTGAGATGTTAGGGGATCTCCTCACCATGCTTTTATTTTGGTAGCCAGGGGATCTCCTCACCATGCTTTTATTTTGGTAGCCAGGGGATCTCCTCACCATGCTTTTATTTTGATAGCCAGGGGATCTCCTCACCATGCTTTTATTTTGGTAGCCAGGGGATCTCCTCACCATGCTTTTATTTTGGTAGCCAGGGAATCTCCTCACCATGCTTTTATTTTGGTAGCCAGGGGATCTCCTCACCATGCTTTTATTTTGGTAGCCAGGGAATCTCCTCACCATGCTTTCATTTTGGTAGCCAGGGGATCTCCTCACCATGCTTTTATTTTGGTAGCCAGGGGATCTCCTCACCATGCTTTTATTTTGGTAGCCAGGGAATCTCCTCACCATGCTTTTATTTTGGTAGACAGGGAATCTCCTCACCCTGCTTTTATTTTGGTAGGAAGGGGATCTCCTCACCATGCTTTTATTTTGGTAGATCACTTCCATTTTTGCAGTCTGAATTTCCATGTTTGTGGAATCTTTAACAGTCATGTTTATTTTTATATTTCAACATTTATGCAGTTATTAAATTTGATTCAAACTGTTTAAATTTAATGTATAATTGAAATTTCATTCCACACACACACACATATATATATATATATATATATATGTGTGTGTGTGTGTGTGTGTGTGTGTGTGTGTGTGTGTGTGTGTGTGTGTGTGTGTGTGTGTGTGTGTGTGTGTGTGTGTGTGTGTGTGTTTAAATATTTATATATAGCATGTTTATCCTGTATAAACGTGGTGCAAATTGATTTTGCTCATTTCTGTAGCTGAATTAATTAATTTACAACCAGCAGCTTTTAGCTTTCTATTTGTTAACATTGTAATAAAACATGTTTTTGTTGTAATTCCTGTTTAAACAGGACATTACACATGTAGGTAGCCAAACCTCAGTTTTGTGTATCAGACTTCATAGGGGATGATGAGAATCCTCACCAATGCAGAGGTGACTGATTGTATCCAGTAATAATAATAACACATGCTAACTGGAGCTTACTGTGGAGCACAATGACTGCTGGGGCATTTTGGAGGTTGAATTATTGTCCTCTGACCACTGCAGGCATGAACCCAAGTGGATGCACAAGAAAAAAAAACACACAGTGTGTCCTCCCCGAGCCCAGGCATGCCACATTGGCCCTATCAGCCAGTGACGGAGAGTATTGGCTTTCCAATGGATGTCAGTCACTGCACAACTAATGGCAGTTGACATGGAGCATAATGCACCTACTAGATTTTAGTCTAGCAGGAGTAATGGCTCATAAATTCAGCAGCCCTGGAGCAGGAATCTGTCAAAACTGTGCAGAGCTTTGTGGGTTAATGTTTTTCATACACTTCCTTTCACCCTGCAGTCTGTGCACTGTGCCAATCAGTGTGTGTGTGTGTGTGTGTGTGTGTGTGTGTGTGTGTGTGTGTGTGTGTGTGTGTGTGTGTGTGTGTGTAAAACGCCCCTCCCCCTCTGTCTGTGCAGCCAGCCATGCTAAAAACCATTTTCTTTTTAATTAATCACGCCAATAGTATGGAGCGGCTCTGGTCAGGGTGAAGGCGTGATGCTTAAGCTCAAATCAATGGTACAGGGCTGAGAGCTCAGGGAGTGTCAATATTTTCCAAAGTGCAACAAAATAAAAGTCCTGGAGGTCCAGGATGCCCCAAATAAAATGCCCTGGGGATGCAGGTGGCCCAGAAAGCGCCTGAATACATCCTCCTACATCTCTGCCAGGCTACTCTGCTCTTTTGTTCCTGCCAGTTGGGTCTGGAGGAGGAGGTGGGAGGCTGAGAGTGACAAAGCTGGACTGACATCATGCTCCATCTATCCTACTAGACTTTATTCTATTCAGGCATCAGCTAATAACATCTTTTCAGACCTCGGCGTGCTGCAGTGGCTGCCAGAATGCGTCAGGATTGGAACAGCTAAGCCAGCGCTTTCTAGATTCACTCATAGGGTAAAAAGTTTTTAAACTCCTAAAGGTTCTGGATCCTGTGTAAATCGGTCCTGCTCCAGGTCTGAAATCCTTTGTGAGAGAACAAGGAGCAGCTGACACATATTCTAATAGTAATATTAGAGTTTGCATCATCTTTTGTTTTAAAAGTTGTCTTTTAAAATGACTCTGTGTAATTTATTCATGCTGGACTCTAACTGGTGAGTAATACTTCCGTTCTGAGTGCAGTGTGTCATCATACTCACTTTATTTATGTAGTACCGACACAACAGAAACAACGGCATTAATACAGGAAATTTAGATTTTACTAGCAGGTTCAGTGAAGCTCCGTCCTCAGCTTGAACTAGTTTTTGACCATCAGCAGCTTATAAAGATGTTTAATGTATAAATAATATGTAGAGAGCCCGTCGGAACCATCAAACTGTGCAGTTAGGGGAAAGAGGAAAACTCATGCTGTGGCAAACTAAAATAAAAACAAAATGTTTGTGTGTATTCAGAACCAGAAGAATAAAAACCAAGTGAAGGGAGGTCCTTCTACTGAAGCCGCATCAGAGTTCATGCTCAGCTCCAAAACCCAAACTAGAAGCTGGTTCCACCACAGAGGAGTCTGAGAACTGAACACTCAAAGAATGTCCAGTCAGGCAATCGTCTGGGATGTTGATCTGGTCAGTTCAGCATCAGAGGAGGTTGTTATTCAGCTGTTTTGGTGTTAATTGAATTAACATGTTCAACAAAGAGGAATTAACGAGACATCCATAAAAACAGGAATCGTTTTGCAGGTGGAGCCACAGAATATTCTCCCTCCTCTTCTTTTTCTGACTGTTTTTTTGGTCCCACCAGCAGGACCTCCATCTGCTCCTGGAACAGGATGAGTCCTAGAGCCCTGCAGAGAGACCTCCTGCAGACCACTGGTGTGGCTGTCTCTGACCAAACCATCAGAAACAGTGGGTTCTGGCCTGGGTTCCTCCTGGTCCATGATGATACCCCGCCTCATGTGGCAGGAGCAGCTCCTGGAGGGTGGAGGAAGTCATCCCATTGGCTGGCCTCCATTCTGATGTGTGTCCTAATGAGAAGTTTAAATTCTGCTCTGCATAAAACATTCAGCTAATTAAGTTTAGTTAAAACTAGACGTCGTTTGGTTTCTCTGATTCTCATCATCATCATCATCATCATCATCATCTACCAAAAAGGTGAGAGTGAAGCTGCTGAACCTATAGATAAAAACACCATCATCATCTCAGTATAAAAGAGCCATAAAACATTATGGAAAAATTATTCAAAAATCCAAAATAAAGAAAAGCTTAATTTGATAGTTATGGAGGGACAAGCAGGTGGAAACTTGCTACTGTATATACTGTGTATCCGGTCATTAATATTCAGAGATCTGATTTTAAAATCAATAAAAACTGAAAAAGACACCAAAACAGCACCGGCCTGGTATAAAAACATAACACTTAAGACCCATAATGCAACACTCTACACTCTTAAATCTCACTTCATACCTTCTTGTCTGCATGTGCATCCTCCAATAAGCATTTCTCCCTGGATGGATGGCTTTAGAAACAGGAAGTTCACCTTTCCTCAGTCTGACAAGGTATCTGCATTTCCCAGTGTTTTCTTTTCTCCTTGATTTTCATCATTTCAGATATTGTCCACACAAATACGAAGTTTGTGATGTGTTTTTTCCACATTTCCCCAGTTGGAGAGGAAGAACATCACAGGTTGGCCTGAGCTTTAAACCTGAGCGACTAGAGCCTTCACGGATTAGGCATCAAACTAAAAACCCATTCAATATCTTTCAGGCATTGAAAATCTGAGTGCATGACATCATCGCAGTATGTGGGATGAGACGCAGCAACGTGCACAACGCAGGACGTCTGTTCACCCTGAGCGCGATGTTAGGGACTTTCAAGTCATTTGGTTCCAGTTCAAGTGAAGTCACTATAATGACTTACAAAAGAGCACGTGTAAATCACATGTGAGAACATGTGAAAATACCATTCCACATGTTTTGCCTGTACATTTGTAACAAATGGGGACAAAAAACATGTTTTTTTTTCACATTACATTTTAAGGAAAAGTCCAGATCACGGAGGCAGCATCCAGTAGCCCAGACTGTCCTTGTCCTATAGCCACCTCCACGCCTCTGGTGGGACCCCAAGGCATGCAGGCCAGCCTGGAGATATACAATCCCTCCAGCATGAACTGCAGCACATACCTAAAACACCTCCCTCCAGTAGGCATGAACCACCTGGCTCCTCTCAGTGTGGTGGAGCAGTGCTTCTACTCAGAGTCTTTGGCTGTCCGAGCTCCTCACCCTGAGCCCGATCGTCCTCTGGAGGAAACTCATTTTGGCTGCTTGTGTGATCTCGTTCTTTTAAATATCACTCAAAACTCATGATTAGAAAGTAGATCAACTGGCAATAGAGAGCCCTGCCTTCTGGCTCAGCTTCACCACTACAGACCAGTTCAGCTCCTCGTCACTGCCCTGATCCAGCTGTCCATGTTTTAGTGTCTGATCTCTGGACGCAGGAGGATTTTTAGCCTGTACAATGTGACTCTCTAATTTTCATAGTTGCAAAGTTTTTCAAACAGCCATGACAACAACACATTCATGAAATCCTGTCATGGTTTTTGGTTTGGTGGCACCCAAAGATTTTTAGTGGCCCACCCCATTCTGGAGGGGCCCTGGACAACTAGAAGCATGGTTACAAACTGTGAAGGACCACTAGTCCTCAGAATCGCTCTGGTTTTACTATTAAACAGCAACACTAATTAACCATCAAAAGATGTGAAATTAAAATCAGAGGGACCTACAGGATGTGTGGTTTAAGCTAATTACAGTCTTGGCTCCAAATAAAAACAGCTTGAAACTACTTCTAGGACCCTTCTGGAAAGTGCAGTGGTCAATTTCACCCATGTGTTAGTGGCTCCAGTACTTCAAGCAACACTAGTGAGGTCTTCATAGGATCTGGAAGCTTCAAATTATGCAAAACAGGAGAAAATTAATCAGTTTGTGTCAAATTAATTTAATATGTAGTGAGGCAGAGCAGGAGTGAGGCTCTCATGATCAAACTCAGGCATAGTTTAACTTCATATGAGAGAAACAAAGATAGATGTATGGTTTTAGTTTAACCTTTACACTGAGATAATACTGTAGCATTATCAAATATGCTATAACCTCTGACCCTTGATCTTCATCACAAACCATTATCCATCTTTTTCCCAATAACTCGGATCATAATGACTCTTTATTATGTTTTAACCTGGATTAACATTCCTAGGTCAAGATCGTTTCTCCGGAAGCCTCAACAGGACACTCTTTTAGTTATAATAACCCAAAAGACTCCTGGTGTCTCCTAAACGACACTACTCTTAATCAAACTGTTTAAAATGTCTTTAATATGATTAATGCATTTTCTTCCACAGTATTATGAATGTTGATCCAGCTTCAGTATTATTTCATATATTTACTTTGCTAAAGGTTAAAATCAATATGATTCATATTTACTTACTAAAGTAAACTGTCGTTTTAAGAGTCTGAGTCACGTGACTTGTTAAACTCGTCCCTGATAGGCCCACGTTGCACTCAGCCTTCCACATAGCTCTTCAGAGCCCGGAAGTGCTCCGTTCTGGTCTAGACACTGATCAGACGAGACCTGCTAGCTGTCAACCCCTACACAGTTAAGTTATTTTCCTAAGTTGCCGGCTCCCCTGTACGGGTACCATCAGCCCCGTAGAGCCGATGATTGATCTTTTCCCCTGAGGTCCGACAACACACGTCCGCCTCTCTCTCCGGCATGGGAAAAGATGACACTGCGCTGTTAGCTCACCCTGCTAACCCCCAGCTAAATCAGACATGGCTCCACTGACGACCGCATCCATCGGACAGCTTCCGTGGCCTACGGTGGTCCTCTGACCTCCACAGGCGTCCGACCCGGACCTAGGGGGAATTCTCCACCTCCATGTCGTCCCATCTGACTCCATCGGCGTCGATCCCGGAGCGGCGTACAGTAAGAAACCCTATCTGGTAAAGCTGAGGCCTACTTTGATAAGTCACTCACACTGTAGCTTACCACAAGTAACTCCTCCACTCAATCCTTAATCTAAATTAAGATAAAATGACCTAGTCTATAATATCACAGACTCAGACCGTTAAAACTTCTTTTAAGATCAACTTAGAACACTTTAACATTGTGTTGACAAATGCTAACGCCTTGCTACCTCAATGCTAATCTGTTTATAACTGTTTTGTCCGTCTCTCTTCTGATAATAAACTTGTAAAGTCGTATTCCGACTCAGACTTCCCTTCATCAATATTAAAATACATGATCTACTCACTGTAACATCTGCAGAACCTAGAGTTCCTGTGAGAATCAATTATATGCCCAGGGAACTGAACTAAACTAGTCAGTCTAAAACCCGACAGAGCTGATTGATTAATCTTACAGAAGTGTGTGCAAATTATAAACTAAAATAGAGTTTATAAAACGCTACAATACCTTACTGCTGACATGTTAAAAGTTCAATGACCAGCATCAATCCTCTTAGTTCATACTTTCAGAAAAAGATCATTAGTTATTTCTGGGATTTCAATAAAAATTTGGTGACAAGAAGAAATGGTGTTGGACGTTATTCTCCAATAAAGTCCTACTGACAAGCAGAAGTAATGTGTTACTGTAATCCAATTACTTTATTCAAGTAGCGAGTAAAGTAAGGGATAACAATTGCAAATAAAGTAATTGGATTACTGTTACTTCTCCACAGTCAGGCTGCATTACTAAACTGATTTTGCGCCTCATGATTTTCCGTCTGAGCTGCAGCATCAGTGGTAACAACAGACTGGTGCTTAGCGATCACATGGAGCACAGAGAGAGCAGGACGCTCTGTGTGGGAGGACAACTTTTATCTACAGACAAAAATGACATCTCTAATCTGAGCAGCACCTAGCAAGCCGGCACGGGAATGTGGAACTTATTGAGAGACCCGGACCCCCCACTGACATCCCTCTGCTGATCAACGGGTGAAAACAGACTTCAGAGACAGGACTTAGTGCAGCTGGACTGATGAAGTTAACACTGCTGGATAGATTGTCCAGGACATGGTGTCCATTTCCACTGTGGACTCTGCATCATTCTGAAGCATTGTAGAAAAAATACCAACCCAGAGCCTCAAGCTGCAGCAGACATGGAGCTAATTTGTTGGGTTCAGGGCTGACATGTCCTCCACACTTTTTTAAAGACAGATTTGAGCCCTGTAGTTTTTACTGTCTAAAACAATGTTGCATATATTAAATAAATACTGGCCGTTGTTTATAGGTGTGGGGTAGATGTCATGGCTCTGAAGAAAGACTTGATTTATTTTAATCAAATCTGGTTGAATGTGCTGAAAACAGTATTAAATGTTCAACTAATTCCTTCCAGTCCGGTTTGAAGTTTTAAAAAGAGACTGTTTGATTCAGTTTTATGTGATGGATGCAGAAAGAAAAGAATCAGGATGAAAGGGCTGTTGGTTTGTAGAGTATTCAGATTGGACAGGTTTTTGAAAGGTAACTAAGTAAAGTCATTAGTAAATTACTGTTATATACAACATACAATAGCAATAAAACTTAAAAACATGTGAACAGTTTACACACAATAATAAATTATGAGAACAGTTTACACATAAGAATAATAAAACATGTCTTTTTGGTCTCAGCACATGATTGGTTCCTGAAATAAAAGCTTCAGCGTTTTGCACCTGGACATGAAGTTTAAATGAAATGGTTTTGTGTTAGAAAACAGCAAACATTTGGTTTTATCTGCATCTAAAACTAATTTAAACCATTCAGGGAAGATTCTACAATCTAATTTGGTGAGAGACAAATTTGGTAAAGGGTCATTTATTGTTTTTAACTTGCTGTAATCTTCATACCCAGAGTCAATCACACAATGAAACAAATGTACTAAACTTGTAGTAGTAGAGTGTGTGACATATACACAAAAAGATAGAGGACAGAATAAATTCCTTAAATTTAAATCATGTGGTCAGAGTTTAGACAGTGACCATACCATAGTTCTCTGCTGCCACCCTGAGGTGCCTCACAGCAACTTCAGACTCTTTCATTTTCATCCTGCCCCATAGATCTGATATCATTTAAAAACATGGTTGATTTAAATAACTGCAAACCACAGACATGTTTTCACATCTCAGCTCTGCAGCAGATAGAGATAATTTGTCAGCAAACTGCAGATGTTAGAGAGTTAACATGAAAGCTTGAATGTTCAAAATAACATTCTCGTGCATGTGAAGTGTTTAAAATAGAAACACACATTCATAAAGACGTGCTATGTTTATTTTTACACAAAGTTCTTCATTCAGTTCCATTCGAGACTTGTTGAGATAATTGACCTGTCAGATGGACTCACTTTAGACCCTATAGGAGGAGAAGGAGCCCAAATAACCAACCCTCTACCACCGTGTGACAGCAGGAATTAGCAAGAATGTGTTGATATGCTGCTTGGTTTTTGCCAAGCATGGTGCAGTGCATTAATAGTAAACATCTCTTAGTCTTGTGGTTTGTTCAGAGTGTTAAGGGACTTTGAACGCTGCCAGATGTGCTGGTCTGACTATTTTAGAACCTGCTTATCAACTGGGATTTGAATTCACAACCATCTCTAGTGTTTACAGAGAATGATCTGAAAAAGAGAAAATAACCAATCAACAGTAGTTGGGTAGATGAAAATTTCTTGTTGAGGTCAGAGGAGAGACTGGTTGTAGCTCAAATAACCACGGGTTCTACTAAGTTCTGCAGAACACCATGTCTGATCCACAACATGGACTCTGAAGCTGATTGATTTTTTTCTAATAGCTACTTCAGGATAATGCTCCATGTCTCAAACCTCAGATCATCTCTAACTGGTTTCTAGAACATGATGAGTTCACTGGACTCCAGTGACCTCCACAGTCACCAGATCTCAATCCAGTCCAGAGCCTTTGATGTGGTGGACCAGGAGATCCACATCATGGATGGACCTGTGATACTGTCAAGTCAACATGGACCTGAACCTCTCAGGAATGTGCAGCATGACCTACTGACCTTGTGTAACACTTACTATAGTTAAATAATAAGCAGTCTATGTTTGAGTTAACTCTGGCCCAGTATCAGGAAGTTCTAGGTAGGACTACAGAGCCTTAAAAGGATCAGCAGAGAAAGAAACCACTCAGTGAAAATTTAAACAGAATTGTATTGAAAAATATAAAAATAACATTTACAACCCTGCCTATAAAGCTTCCTGTAGTGCACAAGCGCACTTTAAATGGGCCCCAAATAAAAGAAAACAACTGGGAAACAATTTCCCTTTCAAAGGATTACTCCAAAGAGTTCAATCAAAGAGCTTCTGCTCCTGGAGCTCAGTCCACTTCTCCTTGGTGGGAGGACTCACGTTCATTGTGTGTGTAATTATTGTTTATTCCACTGGTTCTAACACTACCCGGGTAGTTTTTCTAAAGTGTTAGTCTTATCTGCATCAAAGATTGACGTGATGGTCTCTGGAGATGAGTCCCACGGCTGGTCACACCATATCCTGGTCCATCTACTGTCACTCTCCTTCGGGTTGGCTCACCACTGAACCCACAGGGTTCAGATCTCACATGATCCAGTCCTGATCAAAAACCAATCTATGTACACAGTACAGAATGCATACATTACTGTCATCTATGCTTATCCATCACTCATCTGTCAAATATTATTTAGGTATAACTATTTACTTTAGTTATACACTGTCTCAACCATTGTAAGATGAACTGAGTTACATCAGTGCAACTGAAAAACACACCTTAATCCTTACATTTACCCACTTAGGAATAAATTCATTTATAGAATATATTCCTTCATATCTATATTTTTACCAGCTCATTTTTAACAGTTTTTAAAGATATTCTTATTTCCTAAACATATCCATTTTAAAGCACTTTAATAGATTTAAATGAACTTCCTCTTATTTATAGTTAAACAATTTATAAACTTCAACAATCAGCAGTCAACAATTTAACATCTTTGGTCATTTTACAATCATAGCATTTAGCTTTGAACATTTGTCAAATTAACTGACTTCTAAGTCAGCAAAACTAAAAGTGGTGCAGCAGTAAACACTTTTTTACACTATAAGGTAGAGTCTTAAAATTGATCTAATTGATTTTTCTGTTAGAAATTTGACAATTTTCATATTTTTTACCACTATACACCCCTCTACTGGCCAGATACCACACTAAACAGTTTTTCAGAGCGGGTAGGCATTCTAGATGATGTCACTACCTGCTTTACGACCATAGTTACAGGAGTAGCAACAGCCTGGCAGGAGGGATGGTTTCAGCGAGGGTTTCACAGTTTAAACAGTCTGACTATTAACCACGTGGTGAAATATTGTAGAAAAGAATGTTCTGAAAGACTTCCTCAACACCACCTCACAGATAAATAAATAAAAATAAATCAGCCCGAACCTGAACGAGACCTGAATGGCTCCACGAGCTGACTCGAGCGGGGAGAAGCCGTAAGGTAACAACCAGAGGAGGATGATTATGTAGATGACAGCTCGACCCCCACGGCCATCGGTGGATCTGGTGTGGCGACGGAGGACCAGATCAGCATCAGCCCCGCTGCCCAAGTATCATTCCCATACCCTGAATAAGACAGCAAGGCTCCCCGCTCTCCACGCACTTCCCTCCGGCTCACAGACTCTCAGCAGCGGCTTGGCTGACACGCAGACCCTGAGCCAGGCTTCATCCCGCGGCAACGCCTGGAGGAATCTCGCCTACACCGACCTGATGGAACAGGTGTTACTGTAAAAGAACAGGGGAAACGCCCTACTTTCTTTTCACTGGAAAAAGACCAGATTTATCCTAAATAAAAAAGTTTGGTTCAGAATGTGTGGTGTATGAGCAAAACAGGACAAAGCTAGATCCAAAAGGTAAAAGGGTATTTTTGTTGGTTTTGATTGCCATCCACCTGCTTACATGTTTATTTTCCAGAGGAAAATAAAGTTCAGAAACACAGACTGGTCCAGTTCATTACCAAGGACGTTGCAGAGGGTCAGACACAGACAAGCACCGACCAACTCGAGGACCACTTCGTGGAGTGGGTAACTACAGTATGCCAAGTCGAACTAGTCAGTCACAGACCAAACAAAATGACCAAACTCAACAGAGCTCAGACGAAGACACATACCCGATCGCTGACACTAGTACACAGACTCCATGTACTGCTGGTAGAACCAGGAAGAAACCTAAGTATCTAATGGACTATGAGTGTGGAGCACAGACCAGTGAGTTAACCATTGACTACTGTTACAGGGCTACAGTTGGATTGCCACAGACCTTTAAGGAGGCTATGGCATCACCAACCTCATCAGAGAAGTGGAAACAGGCGATGAGAGAGGAAGTGGCCACACATAAGGAGAATAACACACACTTGTACCATTACCAGAGGGTAGGCAGACAGTGGGGGGACGGTGGGTGTACACCCTTAAAGCTGTCTCTTATACACAT
>SSNR01000464.1:406391-443407 GCA_006937965.1 Callopanchax toddi
TTATAGACCTATTTTCTGAAGGTGCAATACTTCTTAGCGCCAGTAGGGGGCAACAGGACACTTGGCAACCGTTGGTTCAGCTCTTTCCCCATTCTACAGCGAGGAGCTGACGCGATAACACCAAACTGATGTCCTGTCTGCTCATTTGCTGTTTTATCAGAATCTACCTGTTTCATGGTTGCCTATCTGGGACCTGTAACATTAGCAAACAGTCATGGTGAAGCTATGAGCAAAGCACGGCAGTTGCTTCGTAGATGGTTGCATCAACGACAAAAGCACAAAAGTCATTTTTTACTCTCTTCATGTGTGACCCTGAAGACCCAACGTCTCGCGAACGCACTTGGAGAAGAGAGATGGACGGGGCTCCTTGAGTTTGAAATCATTTTGCATAAATAAAAATTGGTGGGCAATGTTCACACTGTGCAATTCAGTCATTTTTTATTTTGAGTACCGCATGAAGGAATCCTGAGAAAACTTTTACTTTAAATTAGGGATGCTCAATATTGGTTTTTTACCGATATCCGATATTGTCTAACTCTTAATTTCTGATATAAACCGATACCGATATAAGTGGGCAAACACAGTATTTAATGCAAGGTGTGCCAAATAAATAAAAACATCTCTAAAACTATACATCAGATGTGTTATATTTTAACATTTTGGGAGAGAGGAGAAGTAGCCGAACAGTTTGATGTATAATATGTGCATGGTATGTAAAGGTCATGTGTGTCATCATTACAAACACCGATACCAATATTTACCGATATTGCATTTTAATGCCAATATCGGCCGATATTATGGATAAACCGATACCGATTCCCATCCCTACTTTAAATCTGTTTTTTAAAGAATCCTTCGTGCTTTTTGATCTAATCCTGGCCTCTAGTCATCTAAAGGGATTTCAGGTCAGTAAAAAACTAAGCTTGTACAATTGTTAGTGCATTAACTGATTTCAATGCAAAAATGATCTTCTAGATTAAGTTCCCTCTAAGTTCAAGTTAATTTTTCATTCTCTGTGAAGTGGTGAAAAATTCCCCTCAGGGTAGTTCCCACTTTCTGTTTGATCTCCACCTTTGAGTCACACAAACAGTAAGCGATATGGAAACTGTAACCGCTTGATTGTGAAAAGAAATTCAATTTTAGTCTCGTATTAAAGGGGGAAAAAAGGAACAAATACACGATCCAAGAAAAGCATTTGTCCTCCTCCATCCACGTGACTGAGTGACAGGAGCGAAAGCCATAAATTATAGAAACCCTCACTGTTTCACTGGGAAAGACATCTTTGTGTTTAATCACTGATTCAAGGAAGACTGAACTGCATCAAACTGTCTGAGTACAAAATAAGTGACAAGTTAAAGGGGCTGATAGTTCACTTCAAACACATCTTTTCAATTCAAAGTGTTTTCTCCCTCTACTGAGCAGGGCTCCACTCCCGGGCTGTGATAAACAGGCAGCTGTAGGGGGAAGCTGTGCACTTTGCCACTTGAATGTCGCCTCATTTTGGATTAACTGAGACGTAAGAAATGACTTTGAACGCAGGCTGAGGCTTTCTGGAGGGCTGCTGATGGAGGATCAAACGATTTATCACCTTCAACCTGCGTCCATGTTCACTAGCAATTCAGGTGTGCAATTAGGACAAAAAAAATAAAAAAAAGTTGAAAGAATTTTCCTTTAGAATCTCAAAAATTATAACATAAAGTGGAAAGCAATGTGTGTTTTGTTTTTTTTTTTTTGTTAATTTCAGTGTGAACTTTTTTGGGGGGGGGGGGTTAAATTGACAAATAATACACATATATGTTATTATTTTTATTGCATTTAATCAATTCATTCTTAAACTGAACTATTTTAAACTAAATGTTACATTTTGCCTGTTTGAGCCACACAACTCAACATCATAGCGTGTTACCTGGACGGTCGAGTCTGGACACACGTCTACTCTCCCAGTGCAAGTCATCAACATTAATCCATCAGCATAATGGGCCGCAGATGACAACGTTGCACTCGTGTGTTGAGCAGCTTCAGCTTTAATTAAGATCAAATTAAAGGGGAAATGTTAAAGTTCGTCACTCTCCCATAGGGGATCTGATGTGCCGTCGCTCTCTGAAGCACTTTCTGATAAGAGAATCCTTTTTTTTAATCCCACTGGGAAATGCCAGGTTCACTAGTTCATGATAAAGTTAATTTAGTCCGATTACAAGGACAAGCAGGTGAGGTCTCGCCAGGGGGAAAGGGCAAACTTCCGAGTGGACGTGAAGAATTTGACGGTGATGAAAACAGCACACTTTTATCACGTTTTTACAACTCTGACAAACATAAATTATGCACATTAAAACTGATAATATAATGAAATATTACCAATGAAAAAGCAAAATGACTTTTATCTTCTTAATAATTATCCTACATCCTGAGCACATCTCATATTTGATCGTTCATGACGATTGCCCTGACGGAAATGTTCAGGTTCAACCGGGTTCCAGACAGACCTGGTAAAGGGTGACCTGGGTAGATTTATCAGAGCCTTCTGTCTGTGGGATCTTCAAGTCACACCTCCCAGATAAGTTTTTCACATGTCCCAGGTGAGGTTGGGGGCATAGAATCTGAATGGGCCTTGCTCAGAACATTTGTTGCTTAGCTTACTGCAGCTGTGGCCAGAAGGTCATCGGTGCCCATTGTGGTGGCAACTGGAGGACCCGTTGGTGGACACCAGCAGTGATGGAAGCCATCAAGCTGAGAAAGGAGGCTTTGGGGCTTGGCCGACCCAGAGGACCCCTGAAGCAGCTAAAAGTTTCCATATGTCAAGAACGGCTTTAATGGTTGCAGAAGCAAAAATTTGGGTGTGGGGGGAATTCATGAAGAAGGACTTTTGATTGGCCTCAGGTGGTCCTGGTGAACTGAGTGAATCACAGGGCTGCAGGATCTTCAAGGATCTCCTTAATCCAGTCACCATGTCCTCCACTGAGGAGGCAGAGTCTGAGGACTTGGAGGGAGTCGAGTCTATCACACTGGCAGAGGTCACAGTTAGAACACTCCCTGGTGTCAGGGTGGCAGGGGTGAGACTAGTCCAGAGAGGCTGAAGGCTCTGGGTGTTGCAGTGTGGCTTTTGTGGAACAGTGGACCAGGGGTATGTCCAAGTTCAGGGGCTGCCTCCTTTGAAGGACCCAGCCGTCGACCGTGAAGGACGGAAGTTAACGACTGTGAAATTGGATGGTCTAGATTTATTCCTGTCCTTACTTCAATGAAATTGGATGTAATGTACATTTATCCCATCATCATAAAGTAACTCTGTGTCTCAATACTTTTAACCTCTTTATTGATATGATGAATTTTTTATCCCTGATTTGAATTGTCTGGGTATAAATCTTTATTTCAAACGTTTTCCTTTTAAGACGAACAAAATCTTCAATACATTTAAAGCTGCAGAAATTTGCTAAAAAAAAAACAAAAAACTGTAAAAATAGATCAAAATGTCCCATTAAAGTCTAATAGGAAACTTCTGTCCCTAATATTTGCAGGTGCTGTATTTACTTGTATTTTAAGATTTCAATGGTGCATTAGGATAAATGTCCCAGCAGATATTTATTTTTAACTTTCTGATTTGCTCCAAAATAAATCATTTAAGCCACATATGGACAAAGGTTTACCCTTTAAAACTTTCATTTCAATTCAATTCAAACAAACTAAATTATGCTTTAACGAGATGATCATTATTAAAGGACTGAGTCCATTTATTTAGTCAATTTCAGTCCAGATTTATTTTTGCTGCATCAGTGTTTTTAATCAAAACTTAATTAAATCGTGTCTCTGAATCTGAAAATGATTTAAAATTGGATTCATCTTTTCAAGCATTTTTGTTGCTCAGATGTGGTAAAAAAAACTGCTCCTTTCAACCATTGAATTGGTTTATTTGATGCTTTTAATTTCGGACAGATAATCTGAAAACAATTTCCAGATCATTTTATGCTAAATTGCTGTTGCTTCATCGTGAGGTAAAAAACTGGACTTTTGTCAAGTTTGAAAGTCTAAAAAGCTAATAAAAAGCAACATCTATGGCTGCAAGTCGCCTCCCTTCATGCTTCAAACTCTCCTGGTTGTATTTTTTTAACTTTTTGTATTAACATCATCTGGTTCCCTCTCGTTTTGGAGTGTCTGTGCAGGAACCCACCGCTGGTCTGGGTCTGGTTCTGCGCCTCGCTCCTCCTCGTCTGGCTGCAAACCTCCCGAGCCCTCAGGTGCTGGGAGATGATGGCGCAGTCCGGATGAATCGCTTCACCCTGATAAAGAGACGCACCTCGGTTATCTACAGCGATGCAGACTCGCGCGCCACCAGCCGACGCGTTTCTTTGCTTCACCGGAGTGACGCGTAAAAGGGAGCGGCGATAGTAATCTATCTATCCCCTTAAAAATATCACCAGCAGACGCAGTTTTCAAGACATTTACGTCGTTATTGATAATTAAAACTTGACTTAAGTTGATATTTGTGCAGAACTGTGCGTATAGGACGCAGCATGCATGGCAAAGTCGTGCGCAAACCTGGAAAACAGCATCTGCGCTCGCGAGACCTCTTGTGATTTGTGTGTTTATCCTGCTGATGCTTTGATTGATGGATGCAGGTGGATGGAAACCCGCTAATTAAACAGGCCAGGGGCGTAATGAGGTCACTGGCTGTCTGAGTGTGGTGCGTGCCCGAAGAAATTCAGAAGGCCATCCGGACATAAAGGTTAACAGCATTACAGCCCGGATGTCTCTGGGAATTAAGGAGCTTGTGTTCCGTGATTTTAAATGTTTTAGTGTGCCAAAAATAGAAGCCAATTAGGATAACTTTTGTTGCACTTGGAGGACCTGATTTACCCCTCTGCAAATGAATGAAAACATGGTGCTCACCTTGGACCACAGCTGGAGGTAAATGAAGATGAGGAGGACTTTCTCATGTCCCCTCAGCCCCTGACAGCGCATCTCCACGCCTTTCCTTAAATCCCTCATCAGAATGATGCCAGACTTGTTCCTCTGCGCCTTCTCCTTCTTTATATGAAGATCCAGTGTCTCATCCTGAAATAGACGCGTCCTTGTTTCTTTCCTGCAAGCTTCAAAGTTGACTGAGAAGAGCGCTGCTGCTGCTGCACATCTGCACTCTCTCTCTCTCTCTCTCTCTCTCTCTCTCTCTCTCTCCCTATTTTCCTCTCTCTCTCACACACACACACACACTCTCTCTCTCTCTCTCCCTGAGCAGAGTACAATCAGCCACTGGCCTCATTTCAAGTCAGATTGTTTGCAGTGACTGTCAGCAGGTTGTGTCTCTAATAATTCCTGCAGGACTTCAATCAACTCAACTGTCACAGAACAGTCGTCATCATATATTATTTGATATTTGTGAGAAATAGGACATTTTAGCAACAGTGAGGGGTTCTAAGCACAAAACGAAGCTTTCATAAGTGATGATCAGACCAGTAAATGCAGTAAATATAGAAAATTATTCCATTTTTGCTGTTTCGACACATTTTTGAGATCAACAAAGACATCTTATAGACACAGCCTGAGCAAATACAAAATGCAGTTTTCAAATGATGATTTCTTTTATTGAGAAAATGGCTGTCCAGGAAGGACTCTGTCCCAGTTGTTTCAGTTCAGCCACATTGGAGGGTTTTCCTGCATGAACCGCCTGTTTAAGGTCAAAGGTCGGACACTCTCCTTCAGGATTTTCTGGTGAGGAGCAGAATTTGCGGTTTCATCAGTTACAGCAAGTCGTCCCATTCCTGCATAGACGTCACACCACCACCATGTTTGAGAAATAGAGTTTTACTCCAGATGTAAAACACACACCTTCCGAAAGGTTCCACTTTTTCCTCATTAGTCTGAAGAATAGTTTCCCAAAAGTCTTGGATCATCAAGATGATTTGAGGGTATTTGCGTTCTTTTTGCTCATCAGAGGTTTTAGTTTTGGAACATTTGCCCCGTCCTGTCTCTTTAAGCTCTGATCTGTATCTGAGGTCTGCAGTGTTTTAGATGTTCTGGGCTCTTTTGTTCTTGAGGTGTTTTAGAGGATGTGTTGCTTTTTGAGATATTTTAGCGACCTTTAGGTTGTCAAACAGGTTCTATTTAAGTGATTTACACAAAATTACGTTGCATTTTTTCATACTAAAATTAGTTTGCTGATTTGAATAATTTAAGTGTGACAAAAAGGCAAAAACTAAAGAAATCTTCAAGGGAAAAAATGCGTTTTCACTGCACTGCAGATGCTGCATGAGTTCAAACTTCAAAATGTTCATGAGGCAAGAGTCAGCCATAAAAAGCATCAGGAAGCAAACTGGGGCACCTCATTATTACCCAACTTATTGAGTCAAATCAAAACGTTCAGCTCAAATTTATTCATGTTTCCATTTTATCCATATAAAATATCAGCCAATATTTAATAGACAAACTCGTACGTAAACTGCATTAGCATCCAAGAAAATTGGGCACCTGCCCTGAAGCCCGAGAGATTGATTAACTGTGATCTTGTTTTCCTGATCCTTTAGGGGTTGGTGTGTTTCAGCCACCTGGTCTGTGATTACTTTGCATAATGAAAAACTAACAAAGGAAGGAGTGAAGTAAAATAAGACACTGCTGAGTTTTCATTTTTATCATTTTCAAGCTTGATTGTTGACGTAATTTTGAGGTATTTTTGCTGTCTGAGCACTAAAAAATGCTGGGATGAAGAGTTGCTTTTATCAGTTCTCCTGTTTTTCTTATCTAACCTGAGGCTTTAATATTCCAGCACAGTGCAAAGAGATGTGAGGACCCCAGGAAGGTCGGCCTGGTCATAAAGCTGATCTAAACAGAAAAATGTGGACGAAATACCGGTAGATGAAAAATGATTGAGTGTGAGCTGCAGTATAGGTTAAAATGAAGATTATTCTCTATAATTATCCCCAATAATAAAAAATGCAGTCATTCTTTTACTATGTTATCATTAAATTTGCATTGAGGTGTAATCTACTGAATCTTTTGAAATAATAAAGAAAACAAGATGCATTAAAAGCCCATATTGGCTTTGAATCAAATAGAGTCAGGACACTAAACGGCTGAATGTTGTAACCATTCCTCTGTCATTGCTGCACACTTATTCTGTTTTATAAAACTGTAATTTTATTTCAATTTCCAGTGCTGAGCATGCAGCAGCTTGAAAGGCATGCCAGCAGTGATTGACTGAAGAATGGCTTTTAAAACAGGAGGTGGTTTGTACTGAGCGATTTACAAATGGGGGCAAATCACTCAGTTTCCAAGTGGGAGTGTAGATCAGGACAATGCTAAAAACACCAAACCTTTCCTTAAGTAGACCACGCAAGAATAAGAATGTAGGACTCTGCGCCTTTGCAGAGAAACTCAGTGATTAATTTACAGGAATGCTTCACTGCAGATGTTTAGAATTAACCTCAAATAGTACCATAATTGTGATTAACAGTTTTCATATGTTGAGAATAACCTCTAGAACAAACAGCTCACACTATAAAAAGCAGAACGTTATCAGGTCAACACGTCCACGTGGACTTAAAGGTCAAACAAGAACACATTTGTGTGATCTGGGTTATTCTTGTGTTCTAGGCTCGAGCTGAAACAAAATTCTGTATTGCTTACAGGCTCTCAGAATGCTCTCATCATGATTTAAGTTTTAACGAAGTGCTGATGCTAATCCTTTATGTGCTTAGTCTAAAATAAAATCACCCCAGCTGAAGGTAGACCAAGAATATGTCTAGACAGCATATAATAACAGATTTTCAGATAGCTCTCAAGAGGACATTTGAGGGAAATGCTTTCAATATCCATTAATCTTTACTAGATATAAACTATAATTTTATAAAACATTTTTCTAGGCTTTTTAGAATTCTTTGCATGAAATAAACAAATTATTCCTCACTTCAGTTGCATTTGAAGTCTATTCTGAATAGGCCGATTTTCACAGCAGGTATGGACCTGAAAGAGCGGGGAAAGCAAAAGTGCATTGATGAGGGTTGCATTCCATTTAAATGAAATAAAGCTTTACAGATTAAACAGCATGCAGCTGCAGGAGTGGAATGCAGCCCTCGTTAACACACCTCTGCTTTCCCAGCTCCTTCAGTTCGAAATGCCTGCTATGAATTAGGATTATTATAAAGCAAAAACAAAGAAAAAGTAAATATTCAATCCAGAAATCAGCGATCAGCCACTTTAGACTTTGACTAAATTTTAAAAAATCATTTATCAGAACTAAAACGTAATTAACAAAGTTAAATAATAAAATATTATTATTATTATTATTATTATTATTATTGGTAAATTATTGCATTATTTATTTAACATTGTTATTTGTGGTAAATGCAATATTATTTCAGGTTTTAAAGCATTAATATATAGACAATTTTAGCAAAAAAGACAAAATATAACATTTGTAATTAAAATTGCGACAGCAGAGTGCAAAATAACCATAGATATCATATATATATATGAAAATAACTGCCCTAAATATCTGACAGCTATCCTAACTGACCTGCCCAGTCTTAAGCATGACGGGAAATGTAGTTTTTCACTGAGATGGATCATACCATTCTTCTCGTACGTTTATAACTAAAAGATTCATCCCTATCGCTTGACTATTTTACATAAGTTCGATTTTGCATAAAATATTAAAACATTTTGTCTAAATATTTTGCATGAATCTTAAATAACTACTGATAAAATTGTAAAAACGATTACATCTCCCCCCCCTCTGCCGCGGAAGAATAGCGGGTGTCCGATAATGCCAGTCCTCTTCTACCGTCGGATTACAGCTGTGGCAGCACGCAGTCCTACAGTCACCGGGCTATAAAACGTCGAATTAAACCAAAAGTAAGTGCGGTAAAGTTGAATTTTCATGACTTGAAGTCTCGTACAGCGTGTATTGTCTGTAAAACTTGAAGTTTTTTGACTTTGGACTTTTTAAGAGCCACGTGGCCAACTTGTTGGTGGGTCTGTCAAAAAGTTTAGCTAGGACAAGCAACAGAGATGTAACAGGACATTTTCAGTCATGTTCGTGTTTTTATTTGTCCAACTCGTTAGGTTTATATTATATTTGAGTTTGCAACATTCTGGGGCAATTCTTCAGGTACTTTTAAAATCTCCTGACAAGTTCTTTTCATGAAGGGGTTAACTTACACATTTAGTTCATGCTAACATTTCCCATATTCTGTTTGTCATTAGCATCATTTCCCTCTTACTGAAGGTGAGTGTTGGGAGTTGCTTTGCTAATGCTCACATGGATTTATTTGCAGGCGTTTTAGTTGAAGGATGTGAAACTTTTGCAGCCAATTAAGCACTGAATGCACAAACTAATGCAGCCTAGTATAACAGGCCAGCAAAGCTAATTAAAACTTTCTGATACCAATCGGATTAAGAGCAAATTTAATGATCCCAAGTAAAGTTTAAAAGAATTTCCCAAGGTCTGCATTAGTTCTAGCTTAGCATTACTAATAATTTGCATTCAAGACTGCATTTGCACTAACATCAAGTCTATGCATGGAATGAGTAGTATCTTATTGTGATTTTATTTTTTAATCTGTAAGGTAGTGCTGCTGTGAAACATTTATGCATTTTTATTGTAAGTGCCTGGGAATTTAATGTGTACAGTAAATGCCTTGAAATTTAAATAATTTGACAGATAGTTTGCATTGTTCTTCCATCATGCCAAAGTGATTAAGATGCACGCTGCCTGCTGCTTTACTTATATGAGGTGTGTAAATGGAGCACCTCATCACATTGGATGCATTATCTGCATTTTGTCACCAGTTAGACACAGCGGGGTTTAAAAGTGGCTTTGTTCTGTTTTGCACACCTGCAAGCAGCTGCACAGGATTTCACTTCCTGAAACTGTTGGTTAATCATGAAATAACTTATTTTTAAAAATTAAATGCATACTGAAGAAACCTTCACACATTTACATTTAATAATTTTATCAGTCTTATATGGTACCATGTTGTGTTTTTGCCTCATTTGTTCATTTGCCTTTTCAAAGTCCAATGTCACATTGATCCCTGTAACATTTCATTGTTAGTTTAGCCTGAACCCCATCTGGTTAAGAGAAATAACTAAGATGGTATTGATCAGTCTGCATTGGCATGCTATTTTAGCCTTTTTTTTTTTTTTTAAAGCTTTTTCTGATGCACCTAACTGGCATGCTTCATGATGACACTAACTTCACACTGAATATCATATCTAGCCTCTATTTTTTCTCTTTTATAACGAGTCAGTAGAGAAGACGCATCTTAAATAGAGAAATGGATCAAAATCGTCAGAGTGAAGTCCCTCAGAATGCTGTCCCTGTTGGGTGCTTTGGGCATGGTAATGTTCCCACCTTGGAGCGAGGGATCATCAGTGGAGACAACGTTCAGTTTGGGAGGCTGCGACATCGCTCACATTTGTCCCAATCTGAGGGCTCTGGGGCTGAAGAGGAGCGGCTGGGTTCGTCTGTAGAGGCAAGCAGCTCCTATGGTCAAAGTCCTGTCCTCCAGGGCATGCAGGCAGAGGCAGTGTTGTACAACCGCAACTCCTATGAGCAGGCGGAGGGTAACTACATGCGGCGGCTCACTTCTAATGGCAATGGACCACTGTCATCCTCTCCACGTAGCCCTAGCACAAGAGGAAGTTTGACCTTCCACTCCAGACGCATCCAGGATCAGGGGCACGTCGTGACCACAGTGAAGGCCTCTGGTACTCCTCACCGTCAGACGGGTAGAGGCAGAGTTCGAGCCTCCTCTGAAACCGAGCAGGGGGGCAAAGGCAGCAGGGGGCCACACCCGAGGAAAAGAGGCCACTCCGAGACAGAAAACAGGCCTAAATGGGACAAGTATGACACCTGTCACACCGGGAATGAGAGCAACATGATTTGTTTGTTCTGCTTATTTAACAGCTGTGTTTTTGTTCTGTCTGTAGGATTGTTTCAGTTATAGAAATTTGTGTTTAAACTTTAAAGGAAAGGGAGGCTGGTTATTAGATGTTATGCACACGGTGACAACACACTAGTATAAAAGAGGTCTGTCCTTTTTGATTTTAAGAATGAAGTCCCCTCCCTTTCCTTTAACTAGGCGTTAGCAGGGAGTGACAAACCTTTTGTTCTATAATCCAGACTTTGCAGACGAGGCAACTCGGTTTGAGGAATGTGTGGCTGTCTGCTTTAGCAACGTTTAGCAAATGAATGGGGGGTGAGAGGTTTATTTTAAAAGCTGTTAAGCTGCTCTCCGTTATGTTTGTCTGGGATTTTTTAAAATGATAAATCAGTTCTAGCTTTTTGTTTTAACCCCAATTCACCTCTTCCCATTTCACAGACTAGTCTGCTTGTGGCTGCTACTGCTGTAACCTGTGGCAAAGTCACATTCATGCATCTAATAAAGCCATGTTTTGTCACTGATTGTGTCACTGACTGCTGGTTGTAACGACTAAACCCATGTTGTGACTGTTTAGCAGACAAGCTGTGAGAATATTCATCAGCATTCCTAACATTTATACGGAGTTGTCCTTTTTCTCAGCACCAACATGAGTGGACTGCAGTGCCTTGCCACAGAGAACATCTGGTTCGACAAACAGCGCTATGATGAGGCAGAGAGGTGTTTCTACGAGGGAGTTAACGGTCCTGCCACTCAGCAGCAACAGGTAGGTCTTTCACCCTAAAGACCCTAAAATAAGTGGCTTTGCTTATTTTAATTCACTGAGTTGAAGTGAATTAGACTGTACGTCTCCTCAGTCGCTGCCCTGTAGGTTTGGGCAATAGTTGCATCATCGTCTGTCACAGCTCTCGGCAGCTGTCTGCGTGTTCATTAAAGCGCTCGATTTAGAAGTGGCTTGTTGTAGTGAGAAGGGTCAGGTGGTCTGGCAGCTGCCTTGGCTTGTCACATCGTCTCAGACTGCAGTGGCAGATCTGAGTTCCTGTGCAGGAGCTGCTAAAAGAGACATAGCTGGCTTTGTCACAGGTGTCAGTTTTCACTTAATTATAAAAATTACTTTCAGTTGCTCCTGTAGGGGTTTAGTGTAGTCGCCTTTAAATAAAGGTCACCAGTAAAACGACTTTCTTCAAGTATTTTATTGCTTTTGATTTACATTTATTAGAAAAGCAAAGAAAGGAGATGATTTTTCGCAGCGTGAGATGCCCTAAAAATGTTCTGCATCGTACTGATTGTTTAGCAGCTTTATTATCTTATCAGTAGCTCTAATCCCACCTCCTCCAAAAACACACGCACCCCTCAGGAAATGCATCAAAAGAAGAGAGACTGATAACTGCTATAAACACAAGATGAGTCAAATGCCAAAGTTAGTGGAGTCTGTTTGAAGGAGCACAGATTTATAATTTTATTGTTGAATATTTTGGGGTAAATATTTTAAACTTTTCTGATTATTTTAAAGACCCTGTTTTAAATTCTCTATTAAAAGCTTTAGAGTCCAGCTCTTATTCAACTCGACTTTTCTAATTCCATAGCTACGTTTGTGAAATTAAGACACGTTGCCCAATATTTTACAGTAAAAATTCTTAAACTCTAAATTCTTAAAATTCTTAAGCCGTTCGTGTCTACTGGTTCAGTGTTGATATAAATGTTAGATGTAAAAATATTTTATTCCATTAAGTGAAATGAGTTGAAACGGTGGGTCTTTATGTAACAATGCAGCATATCATCTTACTGTGTGTTTTCATTTAAACTGACCTTGTACATCACTGGGGGGCAGGTGAAAACGACCCCGCAGCCGGCCAAAGGTCGCCAGCAGAAACGGCAGCAAAGGACTGTAAGTTTCTGAATTAGATTTGCTTTCCAGGCCTGGGAATGCTGCATGACTGAGATCCTGGTGTCATTGCTGCTGCCTGATGTGGTGTTACTCGTTTCTCACCATCATCAAACATCTGGGAAGATTAAGGTGTTTTAATAACGGGTTACGTCAGGATATGTAGGTGGAGGCTGTGGTTTAGTGGGCGTCTTCTGGTCTAAAATTTGGTGGTTCCATTTCTGAATGTTTTTGAGTAGTTTAAGCTGTGTGCTTATTTAGGGGGTTAGTATACAATATAAGGAAATGCGTGTGTGTGTGTGTGTGTGTACCATTTTATAGAAGCAAGATGCTTTAAGTGTGGGCCATCTAACGAAACATGTTTTGCGTGCTTTTATTTAAATGTGGAGACTACATTTAAACAAATGGTCTGCTGGTATTTTAGGCCCATCGTTTTATAAATGGAAGTGGTTAACATGTCTTGTGTTGGGTTATATGGAGGTCATTTAAACTAGTTGTGTTTAAGTCTGCATGGATTTTTCTTTAACCCACTTGCTTCCCACCTTGACGTAGAAAGGATTTACCCACGTTTAGGTTACACTTCTTTCTGACGGGCAGCATGATGTTTACTAATTTATCGTTCCAGTCATCCTCTCACTCAGGAGACCAGGAGCTGGTGTCACGCATGAAGAGCCTGGAGCTGGAGAACAACACTCTGCACAAAGGTTGGTTTGTTTTAAAGCTTGTTGGTAAAGACAACAGCCTGATTAATTGATCAGTAGCAAGCAATCAGTAGGAGCTTTCTCCATGCTGGAGGTGCATCTATGCTCCTCTGGATACCATAGCAGCTTTACAGTGTTGTAATGTGTGTGTTAGTGGTGGAGGAGATGAGGTCAGCTCTGCAGAAGCTGGAGACCAGAGTGGCTGTCCTGGAGAAGTCCCCAGCACCAGCAGCTGTCCCATGTGCTAAGGTGAATACTCTGAAATTAAACAGCTGTTTTACATCAAGTAGTGATTGTTTTTGTTTGTACTAGACTGATAGTTTATTAATTGGGTAATGTAAAGAAGATTAAGTGAGCTAAACTGTTTTCCAGCTCATCCTTTGATGCCATTTACTATAACGGTGTAAATATTTACAAATTTTCTTAAATTTAGTCAACATGGGTTGTTTTTGAGCTGTTATATTGGATCCCCAGGCTGCACCAGTCCAGTCAGCTCCAGTCAAACAGGTGAAGGTGGAAAATGGTGACGATGACGACGATGACATAGACTTGTTTGGCAGTGATGAGGAAGATGAGGAAGCGGAACGTCTCAAGCAGGAGCGCCTGGAAGCCTACGCAGCCAAGAAAGCCAAGAAACCAGCAGTCATCGCCAAGTCCTCCATCCTGTTGGACGTCAAGCCTGTACGTAAACGTTTAGGTAGAATCTACCTAATAGAAGGAGAACGATTATTAAATAGTGCAGTGTCTCTGCAAAACTAAGTTATAAGCACCACCAGCCAGTGTTCTAATATTGATTTTTGTGTCCTTAGTGGGATGATGAGACGGATATGGCGAAGCTGGAGGAGTGTGTGCGCTCGGTGCAGATGGATGGGCTCCTGTGGGGCGCTTCAAAGCTGGTTCCAGTTGGTTATGGAATCAAGAAGCTACAGATCAACTGTGTGGTCGAGGATGACAAAGTTGGCACGGATATTCTGGAGGAAGAGATCACCAATTTTGAGGACTATGTAGGTTACTTTTACTTTACATTTAAATTTTCTGCCATGAAAACCTCTTGGTCACAACTTCAAAAAGGGATTTATTGGCTCTAAAACACAAATTTTTTTGTTACAATGCAAATTAACTACAAAAAAAGAGCTTTACAAAAGTTTAACAGATCCTTAAGGCGCTTAATATGTTCTCCTTACCTTTTAGATTTTATCTCACACTATTTGTGCAAGCGTTATAAATGTATCTGAAATGTGCAAGCGTTATAAATGTATCTGAAATGTGCAAGCGTTATAAATGTATCTGAAAGTATGTAAACAGTACAGTTAACATACTCCTGAATAGTGAGGTATGTGTTTTTCCTACCACTTGGTTTTTCTCCAAACTTGGTTTTTGATTTAAACATTTTTACATTAAAGAAAATGTCAGTTTAATCATCTTTATTTAAATTACTTGACAAATCGATATACTTTCAGATAAATACAAATGTGAACATGTTTTCTTCATCTCCAGGTCCAGAGTGTTGATGTCGCTGCCTTCAACAAGATCTAAGCTGCTCTACCAAAGTGTTGCTGCTGCTCGTAGCCGGTACGGTTAATAAACTGAGCTTTGAGCATAAACTTCTCTACGATTCATTATTTCACTCATATTTACAAACGTTTAGCCTGCAATCAAAGTAACGCGCACTGTTAAAGTGAACAAAGCTTCAAGGTAGATCCCAGCCCCACCCAGAAGCCTGAGTACACAGGCTGAGTGAACGTGACCTTCTCTCTATGGAGCAGGACCATTGACTCTGAAACGTTGTAAAAAGAGAGCGTCCCGCCCCTGAAATCCAGATACACTCCTATCCTGTAGCTGCAGGGAGTGACTATGCTCATGCTCTCCTTGTTGTGCTGAAACGAGCAGACTTTGTTGGAGCAGTCCAGACTCCAGGATTTGGAGTTGTGTCCCAGCTTGCAGTCGCTCCCTCCTCCGATCCTGTTCATGCTTTTGTAGCATACACCAATAGAAACCCCTCCGTTTCCGGCCCACTCCACCTCCCAGTAGCACCGGCCGGCCATCCCAGCTCTGCACAGGACCTGGGCCCAGCTGGTGAAGCGGTCCTGGTGGTCGGGGTAGGGCTGCGGCTCATAGCGGGTGGTCACAACCCGCTGTCCTTCAGAGAAACTCAGGTAGGGGTTGGCTGTGTTTGGGTCCAACGTTAAGTCGTTGTAATCTGGAAGGAGAGAATTGTCATAATTTCAGGTTTATAATAAAGGATGTGAGATGTTTTTACTGGACTCACATTGTAGAAAGTCAGCTCTCGTCTTTGGTTCAGTGTTGTATGGAATGTCTGCGTCTTCAACTGGATAAAATACGAGACAAATTCACTTTTCAAGCTCTAATGAAAAGATTCCCTTAAGGGCAATGCTGTTTAAAAAAACTCACCTTTAGTTTTTTCAGAAGTATTGCTCTCCTTTAGCGAGTTCACTAAAATACAAAAGCTTTACTGTTGATACCCGTGATTCACTGCAGTCAGCTGTTACCAGTAAACATACCTTTATCAGACACTCTGCTGAAATCCCTTTTCAGTGTTTCGTCCAGGCTGCTGTTTAAATCAACCAGGGCGTCTCTGGTGGTTTTATACATCAAGTACGTGAGCGCATCAGTGTTGGGCATCTCCACCGTCCTCGAAGGGAAACTCAGAGACTTACACCTCTGTAGAAACGGCAAAATTAATACAAACAAAACGGGCATTTAAAGGGTTCAAATGGGCAGTGTTGGATTTTATTATTTACAAACTTCAACTGACAACGCACAACACAAATTAAACTGAGGGTAATGTATTTACTTCAAAATGGCTCCTGCCTGTGTGCCTAAAATATAATAAATTAAACTCATTTTATGCACAGATCAGAATGTAACCAGTCACAGGAAGCATGGAGTATTTAAGTTTTTATGCACTAAATAGTTATTTTATCAAGTGTCTTATATTAGAATAAACTAATTGGCAATAAGTTTAGTCTTTAGATTTTGTTAGAATTTTCTTGGACGAGAACATTTTGAGATCATACGTTTGGGTTTCAGATGTCACTACCAGCTCAATACTGGTTTCCTAAAGATGGTTTTGCATGGTATTTTCTTCCAGCTTTAACGTGTTTGTGTTTACCTGGAGGAAGTCGATGTGGTCCTCTGAGTGAGACAGCCTCTCCAGCTCGACCTCGGTCTTCTTCAGCTCAACTATCTCCCTCTGGATCTTCTCCAGGACCTCCTCAGCCTGACCGACCACAGCTCTCTCCTGGACTTTGAGCTTCTCTTTCACCTCACTGCTTTGTTTCTCTATAGATCGGATCAGCTTGGAGAAAATCCTCTCGCTCTCCTCCACCACGGCCTCTGTTGAGTGCTGAGAAGGTTGGAGTTAGGGAAACATTCACTCCACACTTTTTTTTAGATCTCTAGAAGAAAAGTGCTCACCTTGATGTATCTGATGACGTATCGAAGCTCCTTCTCCACATCCCTTAATTTCTGCACAGACTTCAAAGAGGTTTCCTTGAGTTTTTTCTGTGAGAACACAACAGATGAAGATCACTTGGGGCATCGTCTCCTGATGCTCAGTGGGAGTGTTTTGATTTGACAGTCAGAGCCTTTGGTCTATCAGCCTCAGTAACATGGGACTGCAGGAACTGTTTACCTTCTTTCAGTTTAATATTTCAACTCACATTCACACCATCATGCATCTCCGACAACACACACACACTTATCTATTGTGCCTTCACTTGAATTCCAGAAACCAGAGATTAGAAATGACTCATCCTAATGTGATATTTTTATGCAGCGAGATATAAAAAGGTGAACCCAAGAGTTTTATCAGAAATAGAAAGTCTTGCGTTTAAAAAAAACCCAAACACATTTAGTGATCTTGTTTTTGTTTGACTATAGTCGAAATGAAGGCTGGTAAATCTTCCTGGAAACCTTTTGGTATTTGCATCCTCACTCCTTCGGGCAAACATCAAAAACCTACTCTAAACACGTTTTGTACTCAGAATTACTTTTGTTTTACTCCAGACTTTTCAGCTATTTTTTCACAGTAGTAAAATAGTAGGATTGAAAAGTAAGCATGCAGCCACTGCATTAGGTGCACTTTTAAATGTTTTGTTAACACAACATGAATGATGACTAATTCAAACATTTATCTTACATTTAAATGTAGATCATGTCTAATACACATTTCTAAAAGCTCTCTTTTTAACAAGATTAGTATTTTCCACAAGCTGTTCTGTTAAATCTTAGGTTTTCTGCCCTCTGGTGGAAGATTTAAGTACTGATGTTGGCTAGTACAAACATTTTTATTGCATTATTGACACAATAAATGTAATATACAAGTAAAATATTGTTATTCTAACATTACAAGCTATTTTTAAGTATTAGTCTGAATTTTAGATTATTTTATGTTAATCTTTAAAGGGTTAAAGGCATACTAGCACCCTCTAGTGTCTGTTTTAAATAACTGTCCTAAAACATTAGCATCGTCTTTACTCGGAAACACCTCAATCTAACTGTTGAAATGTCTCCTCAGCCTTCATCGCATTCCACTGGAGCGGTTCGTCACTCATTCAAAGAGATTGGGGAAAAAAATGCAGGAATCATGAGTTAAAAACACTCCAACACTAGCATAATAGCTAGCCACATTGGGTTAGCCTAACCCTCACGAGATACGTGACTTTGTGAGACTTCAGGGCACCGGACTGGAGACTCAGAAGTTAAACACTGGCTGTGTTCGAATTCAGGGGTAGGATGCTCATGAGGACGTGGACTTGCTGGTCTACCTAGGTTGGGTCCTTGCTCGACCGCTAAGACAGGAAATAAGCGGCTCTGAATTCAGACGGTCTAGCCTCATACTTATCCCTGCTCCTCAGTCCAGTCGCTTAGCAACCGTGACAGCGCCGACAGGCAGGCAAAAAGCTAATAAAATGGATCTAAAGAAACACTTGAAGCTCTTTTATGGTGACTTATTTCCTAAACTTTCATTTGAAACATTCAAGCTAACTTACATTGATTTCTTGTCTTAAATAACATGAAAAATAAAATATTCAACCTCTTTTGTGGAGGTTTTTATTATTAAACTTCATATAAAGATAAGCAAAACATTCCTTAACACAAGCTTTTTATCATCTTTTGAGAAACTGACATTTAAAACTGTACTGCTCTCTGGTTTTTTCTGCTACTGCTGCAAAATTGAACCAGTAGAATCTAACTGTGTCCTGTGTTGTGAATTCAATAAAGTTGAGAAAAAAAAAGAATCCCACGGCCCGGCATGCAAAGCATCCTGGGATAGCCTTGGCCAGCGAGGATACACCAGACCCATCCTCGAAATTGGGGTGGAGCGAGGACGCATTTGAGGACACATGGATGAGTATCCTTAGAATTCGGACAGCACTCGTCGCGGCGCTGTGACGTCATCGGCCTCGAAATGCGTCCTCATAAGCATCCTACCCCTGAATTCGAACACAGCCACTGTATTCTGGACACAAGCAGCAGATGGGTCTGAGTGATTTTCATTAACCCGGTAAAGGGTCATATTAGCACAGACTGGCTCAAGAACAAGATTTAAAAATATGAAAAAGTTACATAGTGTGCCTTTAAAGTAAAATTCCTAACAGGTTATTGTGGAGGTAGAGATATATCACATCACTAAAAGAAACATGCAGCAGATATGAAGATATAAGGGAATAAAAAAAATAGAAATTAAATGTAAACAAGTGATTCCATACTAATTAAATACGAGGGGTTAATTATAGGTTAGGTTAATTATAAATGGAGTTTATTTGCATGGATAATTATTTGTTTCATACATTTTTGTAATACTCCCTAAAAACGTAATATTTGAGGATTACTCCTATTTAAATTTTGACTAGGAATCATTGTTTCTGAGGACTCGTGATGATAAATTGTGGAGAAATTTCCACAAGTTTTGGTCAGTCTCACACTAAACACTTTATGTGCTCATGAAGATCAATTAAATTCAGAAGGTTTTAAGGTTGTTGCGTTGGTTTTTTTGCCCTTGGCACAAGAAGAATTATGGGAATGTGTTTTCTAAACATCACCTAATTATTTTTGCATAATAGCCTTGAGGCACAAAGCAACTGAACAAAAAAAAAAGTTTCTAAAGATGTTCCAGTTTTGGTTTCTGTAACACCTCTCACTTTGTTGTCTGCGTTTGTATCGTAAACTCCAGTCACAACAGAAAGTTATCAGATGATATATTTTCCCTACATTTTCAAAACTGATTAATTTTTTAAAACCAGAAAAGTATGGATGAGTTAATAATCCTGTAGGCATCGCGTTAGTGAAAATGTTTTTCTGAACCCTTTATAACACAAATCTGATCGTGTTCTTTACATTTTGATTTGCAGCCTAAACCTTCATTTGTCTGCTATGGAAACATTTTATAAAATATCTGATTGAGCTTTTTTCGGGGTATTACAAAGTACTTTTTCAGGTTTTTTATTATTTGACTGCAATTTATTTTACTTGTTTAACTTATGAAATTATTTTTACTATAACTTTTTAAAGCCTTGTTACTTTTTATTTTACTTATTAAAAAAAAAACTTTGTTAAAGTTTCAGGTTTGGGCTGCAAATCAAAATTTAAAGCACAAGTGATCAAAAATGGTAACTCACCCTATAAAAGGGTTAAACTTAGAAACCAGCTCCCTCAGATCAGATGTACAAAATGTTTCCATAGAATAAACTTTCAGGTGTAAAAACAGTGGGCTGGCCCTTTAAATCAAATGTGTTTAAATAATAACCTATAACAAACTCCTGGACTGGCCTGTCACCACTCACCTGTTGACTGGCCCTCTCCTCCACCACTGACACCGTGCTGTGGCCCCTGTGCCTCTCTTTAACACACTGTGAACACACACACTGCTGGTCGCTGAGGCAGTACAGCCTCAGTAGCTTATTGTGCTGCTGGCACAGCTTCTCTCTCAGCTGATCCGAGGCTGGGATCAGCTTGTGGGCTTTCCTGTGGAAGCGCTCTTCGTGGGCTTTCAGGTGAGGCGCGCAGTAGGACTCCAAACACACCAGGCAGGATTTAACGGCTCGGATTTTCCTCCCCTTGCAAGCGCTGCATTTCACTTCTTCTGCTTTGGGCAGGTGCTGAGCTCCAGTTTTCAGGAACTTTTCCACCACTTCGCCCAGGACTGTGTTTCTGCTGAGCAGAGGCTTCGGGTTAAACACCTGCCTGCACTGAGGGCAGCTGTACTGGTCTTTCTGCTTTGCTGTGTTCCAGTAGTCCTCAATGCAGTCCAGGCAGTAGCTGTGTCCACAGGGGATCGTAGCGGGGTCACGTAAAACCTCCAGACACACCGGACAGCAGAACTGATCCTGTTCGATAGAAATAGTTGCAGCTGCCATTGCCTGAACTGAACTGGAACAGGAAAAGAACAGAGATGGGCGTCGCTCACAGGTGTTCTGATAACAGCTTCTCAGGTTACACCTGCTTCACTGTGAGGCCTCCAATCACAGCCTGCAACAACTCCAAAGTAGGCCGTCCCAAAGAACAACCTGCTGCACAGCCAGGAGAGTTCACAACAGGTACTCTGACCTTCACACGTAATCTGACGCTTGATGATTTACAGAAACACTGCATCATGTTTGTGTTTGAAACCTACATTTGATGTCTGCGTTTGTGCAGTGAAACGTGAACAAACCCCTGTGGGAAGAAACACAAGCTGAAAAGGTTTGCATGGTTTTTAATGTAGCACCACAAATAGTCTGCAAACAAAAACTGTTCAAAAAGTTTGGGTTGAAAGTGAGGAAATCTGATAAAAACTTCAAATATTTCACCTCTGGTTATAATTAGATACATATTCAAGGATCAGTCCTGTTTTGGGTGATTAATAATAAATTAAATGGAAGTTTTTTTTGGTGACACTTCTCTTCAGCTTTCCAATTTATCGTCAGCAGATCAAATAAACATATAAAAACGTAACATTCATGACTAGCAGTGCTGATACGTATGAGGAGAGCACTGGAGTATAACGATGGTCAGTCTGTGTTGGAGCATACGAAACGATCGGTTCGATCTCCAATAAAAGTCTTTATTTCCTCTTGGAGTGAAAGCGTCGCTGGGCTTGTCTGTGTCTGGACCCTGACGAGAATTTAGATCCTGAGCAAACAAAGACAAAGATTTATTGACATTTTTCACCAGAAACGGCTAATGAAACCATCACTTGATCAACTTATAAAGCAACAATTATCCCATCATTTCTGTACTCCAAAGATACAACCCATAACACACAGTATGATGATGCAGATGTTCTATTTACCAAAAGGTGAGAAGCCAAACGTGGGAACAGATGCTCCCCGAGAGAGGAACGGGTTCAGAGGGTTAACAGCAGGTTGGTCCAGACCAACAGAAGGGATCACTGTGAAAACAGAGACTAAAAACTCTGTTACAGCAGATTTTAGTGTCAGAATCTACAGTAGTCATGTAGATTCAGCAAACCGCACCGTAAACATGCTGAATGATGAGTTCCTGCTGCAAAATGAAGTTAACGAGAGGAGTTTTTATAAAAACAAAGAAAGGTGGTAAATCAGATACGCAGACAGAGATTACATTAAACATGTGGAGGAAAAAAAATACAGATTTTCACATTTTTAAACATCATAGGTATGTTTCTGACTGTTTAAGTATTTTGTAATTATGGCCCAAAGGAAATAAACCCAATGAAGGATTTATATTTGTAGTCATTTTTTTATACATCACTTTTTTTAAAACATAAATTCTTGCAAAGTTTATGGATAATTATTCTCTGGAATAATTTACAAATTTCGCCTATTTTTGTACTGAATAATAATTTGAACTGAATTCCTCAGAAGAAACTAAAAACACAAAATAAAAGCATAAATCATCCCTGTGTAATCAGACTCACCGATTGGTGGCTGGTTTTGTGCAGCCGACCCAGTCTCATCAGAGAGCGTAGCGTCACACTGGACTGGGAGGTTCTGAGGACTTACAATGTGCACGTCCTTCACTACAATAAGAGAGAGAGCTTCAGTGAAAAGGAGTGTGTGGAATATCCTTTAATGCGTGAAAACAAAGTGGATCTACCTTTCTCGAAGATGCTGACAAATCCTCCCTGACACACTTCTTGTAGCAGTCCCTTAAAGTCTGCCACAGCTGTCATCACCAGCTCAAAGGAGAGGCTGGGGCTCGTGATGACTGGAGGTGAGGCCGACAGCGCTGATGGAGCTTGGAGAGACTGACAGCTCTGAACACACAGACAAAAAGGAAACGGCATCAGCTGAGTCTCCCTCCTGAGGAAACTAAAATAAAACACCCACATAGGTCTGAGAGGTATTACCTGAAGGAACTGGACCGGGTCCTCAATGTGGGACAGCAGGTCCAGTTCAGCCTCGCTCATCTTCAGCTCCATGATTTCCTTCTGGATCTTCTCCAGAAGCTGCTCAGCCTCGCCGACGGCCGTCTTCTCCTGAGCTTTGATCAGCTCTCTCATTTCAAAGCGCTTCAGCTCGATCGAGCGAATGAGTTCGGTGAAGACGGCGTCGCTCTCCTCAGCTGCAGCTCGAGCCGAACGCTAGAGGGAGACGCATGGAGAGAATTCACAGCTGTTACGTAAGGAGGGAGTAATGCGAGTGGTCAGACTCGTTTTTCACCATGCAACAGTGAGAAACTGAGCATTTACAGAGAGGGAGAAAATCGCCTGTCTCAGGTCCTGGGCTTCTTTTTCTCTTTGAAGAATCTTCATCTGGGAACTCTGTTTGACGTCACCGAGCTGCCTCTGAGGAAAAATGACAGAATTAAAAAAAAAAAAGTTATGTTTACACTGTCTCTTGTAGGTTTTTAGATAAAAAAAAAACAGTGTTTTTGTGTCCATATGTACACTGTTGCATCTTGTTGCAAAGCAGATGCCAGACAAGACAGAACACTCCCGCTGTCTGCAGGTAGTTTGAGTTGATCATCAGAATCAGCTCACGATTACTTCCTCAACTGAACATTAACGACTAGAAAAACAGAAACATTAAGTTGATTTTTTTTCTGGTTGTCTTTGGTTCTAATATCTTTAAAATTTGATCACGATTCATGTTTGTGTATATGACACTAAGGCCGTCTCGACATATTTCAAAATTCCAATTTTATTTGTTAAATAAACCACTGGAACACTGAAAAAGTGACTGCCCTGTTGAGTCATTAGAGGACAAAAACGTCCACTTCCAAAAACTGTTATAAGAACTTTCTGATTCATATTTTTTATACTTTTCCGAGTTGAATCTTTTGATCAACTCCAGTCCTGATTAAAACAATCAATTATCATCAGGATTTTAACCCTTTAATGTAACTTTGATTGCATGATGCGACTTTTTAAAAGAAAAAAGTTATTAGTTATTTACCATAAAAAAAATACTAGGTGGTTGGGAATTGTTTCTTTGATATGTTAAAAATGTGATGCATTTCTAGTTTTTATGTAGCACTGGTTTTAAAATGTACTGCCCCCTAAAGTCTTTGCATAACAAAAATGTCCCATTAAGTTCCAATAAAACAAATATAATCATGCATCCTGTGATGTCAGGGTTTGCTTTTTGAGAACATTTGTCCAAACCGTCATTTTGTATGTTCACATCTAAAGTAATCAATTCCCCCTTATAGACCTACACATAAAACACTTGGTAAATAGCTTTTTTATAGGAAAAAAGCAGCATAGTGTAATCAAACTGGCATTTAAATGGTTAAAACCATAATGATTCTTTATTATTTGACTGTTTTGGTCAGGACTGAAATTGATCAGAAGATTCAACTAAAAAAGTGGAAAAAATAATGATCAGAAATGGTTTTATGCAGTTTTTGTAAGTGGACGCTTTTCTCTAATGACTAAAGAGTAAAGTAATACATTAAAGTGCCTGTGACTCTATATTTAAATCACTTTATATTAAACAGGTGTAATCTTTGATGCCTCTAGATTAGCGTTGCACCATTATAACTCAAAATACGCTGTAATTATTTCCTAACGAGCAACTCAGAGATCAAAAGAAAGCACCGCCTTCCGGTTCTGCTGGGTTTCTCCTTATTTGGCAGCCTGACACTTCTGCTGCAGCAGGGGGCAGTGCTGTCACGTGAAAGAGAAACGAAACTGAAACTAAACACTACACGGTCTATGGGCAATGGCGGCGGCACTGCCTCGCTCCAGTTGTCGTGAACGTGCATGTGGGAGGAGAATTTACCATATAAGCAAGTCCGGATCACTATGACCTCATAGCGGGCTGGAGTGAAAAAAACTGTTTGAAACCTGGGTCTGAAATCTGGAAGAGCTTCTCACTGGCTGTACTAGGAGACAGATGGACGCCGTTTTTTGCTCTTTCTGGCAGGTTTAAGGTGAGAACTCAACGTTGCAACATGATAGATAAGTCAGAAAACATGGAAACCGATGTCATGGGCACTTTAAACAAATGAGGGTTAACCACTTTTAGAACTGTGGCCTTTTGCAAAAAGCACCTTAAATGTTAGTAAAACTAGTAAATGTGGTTAAAGATTTGTTTGCCAAACAGAAAATAACAAACCCCCCCAATCTTGATAAAAACCAGATCAGGTTGAACCTTGACCCACATTTCCAAAGAGATGTAAATGTCTTGGTTGTTTAGGTTGACAGACTGACTGATATTCAGAATAAATATAAACTTGATTCACTAAAGTGTTGTAGTCACCTGTAAATGTTGCGTCTCTTCCTCGACCATCACCGTGTCGTGCCCTTTGTGTTCATCTGTCAGACACAGGTAGCAGATGCAGCGCCTGTCGGAGCGACAGTACACCTCCAGCAGCTTGTCGTGTCGGTCACAGATCTTCTCCTGGAGTCGCTTGTTAGCCGACACCAGCTTGTGCTTCTTGAAAGCAGCGGACTCGTAGTGAGGCTGGACGTGGACGTCGCAGTACGAGGCTAGACAAACCAAACAGGACTTGACAGCCCTGCTTTTCCTCCCCGTGCACACGTCGCACTCCACGTCGTCGGCTTCGGCTAAATCCCGGTTATTCTCCGACGTCGAGAAATCGCCGAGTCCCGTTTTCTTGAACTTCTCCACCACGTCGGCTAGCATGGTGTTCCTAGCGAGCACCGGCCTCGGGCTGAAGCTCTGTCGACACTGCGGACAGATGAAGACGCCGAGGAAGTCGTCCTGGTCCCAGTAGTCCTGAATACAGTCCGAGCAGTAGCTGTGTCCGCACGGAATGGTCACCGGGTGTTTTAACACGTCCAGACAGATGGAGCAGTTCAACTGGTCCCTGTCCAGCACAACTCCGGCCTGAGCCATCGTCAGAAACAGACACAGGACGTAGAAAACACAGGAATAACGAGGCCCTCTAAACAACTGCAACTGCTTTGTTTACAGGAAAGGGAGGAGGTACGGGGGCGTGGCTAGAGCCGCGACCCGGAAACAAAAGGGAATGTAAATGAGATCGCTGATTTTCAAAATAATGTACCACAGAATTTTACTGTGGTTTAGGGCATTTGTATATAATAATTCAAAAATATGTAAACATACATGACATTCAAAATTAAACCTTTCTACAGTTTAGGCCTAGATAGGGGATCAAGCAAGAATTGTCTGGTTATTCTAACTCCTTGATTGTTTTACAAAAGCTGTGAAAACAAGCATTTAACCCTGATCCAGATGTTATTTTTTGTTAAGTTATCTAAAATACTCAATTCTTATTTTCTAGCATTAAAATTCTAAAACTAGGCTAAAAAACATATTCTTCCTCAACCAAGCATTAACTATTTATGCCAGGATTCTGACAAGGCTTGGTCAATCTGCCACTCTTCTCTTATCCTGGATTACTGAATTCAACTTTAGTTAAATAGCTTCAATAGAATGTTTGACATGTATATAGAAATCACAGTAAAATCTGTACACCATGCATAAGAACTGAATCACTCAAACACAACTTACAGATCTTGTTTTAATTTAAAATGCATTAAGATAAATAACAAACCACAAATAATATTTGATGAATAAAATAGTTTAGATGATCAAAAAAGATCAAAGTAAACACAGTTCATACCTTCAAACTTCTATTATTTAGGATCTTTTTTTAGTCAGTGCATTGACAACATAAATATACAGCAGACAAAACACACAACTTTAAAAGGCTCTAGCAAAAACAATACATTACTTTGGTCACAACAGAAAGCTCTGATCATGGATGAGCAGGTCGCACACTTAGAACTATTTTCTCAATAAGAACACTCAAACATTCAGGGTTTATTGTGCGTTGCAGGTTTTCAAAAGTTGCCAGCAACCTCATATTAGCTTTTGCCTCCTATACCTGCTGATCAAAATTCAAAAACATTCTCTCAAAAACCACATGCAGATCCAATCAAGATGCCGGATATTTAAATAACTTTTTAAAATTTATAAAACAATAAAGTGCAGATTAATATATTCGTCAAAATGGAGTTTTCCCTTTCAGATTAATAACAGGTATTAGCCCGTTCAGAATACTGACTGTGGGCTAAAATATCTGTCAGTACATGCTCAGTATATCCATTCAAGTATTTCATTACATATTTTTTTTTAGTTATAACTCCTCCTCGTCGATTAAACTACAAGAAACGAGCTTGAAAAATGTTCTAATTGTTTTACAACATGCACTTATCTCTGCGATGATGAACGTTTGCACCACATGCTAATGTGAGATTAAATAATTTTCCTAAACAAGAATGAAGAATGTAACTTGGTAAGTCACGAGGCTAAAGCTATGTTCTGGTTTCACTCGCCTTTCAAGTGAACAGTTTTCATACAGTTCAAGTTTTCATATTTAGCTGTCAGAAATTCGGAATACAAAAACACACAGCAGGAACAATTAACTCAAATCTGAGGTATGTGGATTACTGGAAGTCAGCTAAAACTCTACAACCGTTTCAGTGTGTGAGAATGTAGGATGTATGTTTGTGCAATGCTAAGATATGTGATTACACATATATTACACGGTGTCCCGGTGCGTTTCACTTGTTCTTATGTTCCAGTCCACTCTCTGCTCTCAGCGCCTGGCTGCTGGCTGAAATGAAGCTGATCCAGTGTTTGAGCTCCTCTGAAAACTCTGGGCACTCAATCTGCAAACAAAAAAAAGAGTCCAAGTTCAAAATGAAACAACCACATTTCATTTTGATGGCAGAAATTCAATTTCTTATTAAAAATGTTGTGAAATCCTAATTTTTTTCTTTAAAATATATATATGTTCATTGTGCAATAACTTGTAATGAGCATTTACTGGCATTTAATGTTCTAAAAAAAAGAAAAAAATACTAATACAGTAAATAATCATTAACATCGGCTCTCTTACAGAAACACCAAATTATTACTCACCTTCTTTTTGCAGATAAATTCAATAATGATCTCTGGGCTGGTGCCCACCACGTTCTGCCTACAAAGCATGACCGCAGATACAAAACTATCTTTCTTGGACACAAAGCGCTGCTCCAAGTAAAAGGCCTTCTCATCCCACCCTAGCACTTTGGTGCGAATCTCAAAAACCTCTTTGAAGGCCAAAGAGCGCCTGTACCGAATGGTAGAGGCGCCGACTACCAATTTTGCCCCTAATTTGCGTGAGGCCATGAACAGCCCATTTCTCATGTAGTGGTGGAAGCGAGCAAAGTCACACTCCCTCAGATATCGTGAGTTGTTCATGTGCCCCAAGTAGTCTAAATCATGGGGAAGGACCATGCCATCAATGCTTTGCTCAGCCAGTATGTCCTCTATTCTGGGCTGGAACCAGGCCTCCACGAACACTTGGGCTCCCCGCAGGAAGTACCACACATCCAGGTTGCAGAAGAGCAGGAGGAGGGCAAACAGCACCAGCAGCAGCATTTCTCTGAAACAACAATCAAAATATCAACATGCAAAAAAATTATAAGAATGCATCAAAAGTCAAACAATATACAGAATAGAACAGCATCCACAACTGGCTTCTAGAGCTGTTTATGGGAAGATCTGCACTAAATTTTGAAAAGAAATGTATTCTTTCAAATATTTTCTAAATGTTTAATTAGACTAAATTACTAAACTAGATGCATATTTGATTTAATCTGTTTCTGCAGCCGTAAAGCAAAATAAGATCCCAGTCCACCTGCTGACTTTATATTCTGCCTGAAAACACTGAAGCAGCAGTCGAGCTCTGCAACCTTGACAGACTGGAGAGCTAACGCTGCAGTAGTCTGTTAGCTTAGCCACTAGCTTCAGGAAGCCGGTGGCCTTGGAGGGACAGCGGACGAATTCCGACGTAAAAGTCGCCGTGGTTTAGTTTCCCGATGTGATATTTGAATTATCAACTATACAACTGACATTAGTATCGCTCTATTACTGCGTAACTTACCGTGAGTCCCGGAGAAAGCGCTACCATGGGATAAGATGCAACTTCAAGAAGCCGGCAGGCTCTATGGACATGACTTCCTGGTGTGACGTCACGCAGCTTCATTGGCTCACTTGTTGGCATAGGTACAATTTTCATCTTTGAGGATATTTTTTCTACAATATTAAAAACGAACCCATTACTAATGAAATATTTCTAATATGACGATTTTAAATGTAAATGAAAGTGATACTTTTGCTAAAGTCATAAAACATGATGAAAAGTCAACTAACCAGTTATTTTATAGTCATGGTTTATGACAGTTTACTACATAGTAAGCAAGTGACCATTTTAAATACAGTCTGTGTTTGACTGCAAGTTCACACTTAATTATACTTTCAGGTTTTTTTCTTTTTTTTTCCTTTTTTTTTTTACAAATTTCATTTCAAGTTTTACAAATCAAAAATTTAGTTATTCAAGTTCCACCTTTTCCTATCAACTCATTTGTCCTTTTGTGTGATGAGTTAATAGTATAAATAAGCAATTAAATTCATTGTAAATGCTAAAAATTCCTAAATATTGACCCAAAAAAATGGGCAACTAACATTTCACACATTCTGGTTGACAGTAAATCCCAAAGACATGAAGGGATTTCTAAAAACATTTATTTCAAAAGTAATTAGTTTTTACTCTTTACCGTTTCTTTACTCTTTTGTAACACAATATGGCAGAAAGTGATGGTTTACGTTCTCCATCAGTCCTGTTTGTTTGTTTAATCGATTTATAACTTTAACATTTTAGATTATCCGGAAGCAGATTTTCTTAATGGTTGCTCAAAATTTGAGCCTCTAAAGAAAAAACAAACAAACATGTTTTTAAACCAATAATTGATAAATTTCCAAGTTCACCATCTTAAAAACATAATGAGTCAGGCATTCAGTTGGTTTTCTTATTTGTAACCTAGAACTGATAACTGCGTTTGATTTTACGAAAAACTCCAAACTGAACTCAGATTGTTTTTATTGAAGACAGAAATTGATACAAACCTTAATCATATAAATCTCCCCTCAAAACAGTGTACTAGTTTTCCACATTTGTAAATATTGAGGGCTCATTAAAGCTCAGATTTACAAAGTGTAGCATCAGTGCAAAACGTAGGCACAACTGTGCATTAGTCAAGTAATTGTGCAGAGAAGACGATCCCTTTATAGAAGAGTCTTGGACTGGTAAACAACCAGGTTTGTAGCGCTAAGTAAAAGCTATTTGTTCTTCTCCTCCAGGCCGCTCTCAGCCCTGAGAGTCTGGCTGCTGGCGGAGATGAAGTTGACCCAGTGCTGCAGATCCTCTGGAAACTCTGGTTGCTCCACCTACAAGTGATAAAGCATTAAAAAAAATCACTATTGTACATACAACATTTATTAAACACATTTTTTCTGAATCATTTTTATTTTTTACCTTGCGTTTGCACAGGTGTTGCATGATCTTGTCCGGGCTGCTGCGGGTCACACTCTGTTTGCAGTACATGACGGCACACACCATGCCGTCCTTAGTCGACACAAATCTCTGCTCCAGGAAAAAGGCTTTGTCATCCCAAGTGACGATCCGACTGCGCAGCTCGTAGCCCTCTCCTATGCAAAGGGCCCTGCGGTAACGAATGGTGGTGGCCCCCACGACCATCGCACCGCCGAGGGCCCGAACTGCTTTGAACACACCGTTACGCACGTAGAGGGAGAAGCGGGCAAAGTCACACTCCCTCAGGTATCGAGCATTGTTCATGTGGCACATGTCAATGTCATGTGGGGTGACCCGGCCGGTCAGGACCTGCTCGGCTGTGACGTCCCAGACTGGAGGCTGTAACCAGGCCCGCAGGATCACCATGGCAACCCGCAGGAAGTACCACACATCCACACAGCAGAATAGAGCCAACAAGGCGATGAGCAGCCACAGCACCCACCACATCTCTGAAAACACAAGAATTATTCACATCTGTTACTTAGATTTAAAAAATCTGGGATCCAGAACTTTGAAAATGCATCATTTTCTTGTTACATGAGCCAGTTTACTAATAACTCCTAGCTGTGAAAGGATGTTAGGTGCACTGTTCTGACTCTAGAAAAATGTCCATCGCCTCCAGTGATTAGAAACAGATCAAATCACAGCCACATTATCTTATTTAATCACATGAAGCATATTTAAATCTTCTAAAATGTAAATGCATGCTTTGATTTTCCAGTGATGCACACCGCTTGAAACTTACTTAAATTCCTGTCAGACAGCGATCATGTTTTATTGTCAAAATAGTTTTTAAAAATATTCACAACAGTTAATGAATAGTGAGCCACCATTAAAATTCTTACTTTTTCACATCGTCCTTAAGACGCAATTAAAAAAATAAGAAGAAAAATCAGGATTTTTAGGGCCCAGACATAATTTTTGTAAATAACTGCAAACTTTTGAGGAATTAAAAAATTACATTTAAGACGTTCAAACCAAGTCTTCATTTAAAACAATGAATGAAAAGTGCAAACAGGTTCTGCAAGAAAGGCAGGCTAAACCCTGCAAATGACACACGAGGCTTGACTGAATTAGATAAATATAACGCAATTTTAAAGCTCGTTCTTACACCTATTTAAGAAAACTTACGTTTTTACTAACGTTAATTTTGAGATAATCGAATAAAAAAAAAAAAAAAATCAAAACGCCACTCACTGAGTTAGGAGTCAACTTCAGCGACAGGATTTACGAGTAAAGAAAAAAATCGGTCGTTTTTGCTTAAAGGTGACTAAACATTTTCAGTAACATTTGCTGCAGCTTTTTGGGAATTTCACAGTGAATCAAAACACGAGCAACTCAAACCTGCTGGGTTAGATTTCCACTCACCTGCCGTCTGTCCTCTTTCTATTTAATCTGCAGACTCGGCAGCCTCAACTGGATATTTTACTTCCGGTGGAAGATTTAAAAAATAAAAGCATTTCGAGTTGGGCGCTGTAGGTGTTGTTCAATCAATAGAAACAAACATATTTCAAAGTATATATTTTTTCTTTTTGAAAAATATATTAAATTACATTAATAAATAATTTGTTATCCCAGAACATTATGCTCCAACTATTAAAAAGAAACATTTATTTAGAAAGTCAGAGGCGTTGACGTCCTGTTAGTGAGGTGACGTACAGCTAAATGAGGTTATGGTTTACGTCATTTCTTGTATATTGACGTTCAACTCTTACTGATGTTCATTTAAATCAAGTCTGTGCCCCTTGGGGGCAAATTAAAGATAACCAGTGTTTTAACAAAAAAGAGCTGCAGCAAAAGGACATTATGGGTTTTCAATAAAATAAACTGAGAAATAGGTATTTAACTTGTAGTTTATTTATAAAAGCAACAATTCAAAGATGTATTTTGTAACACAAATTTTAAGCCATTTGAAAAAGAAAAACCTTCTTGTTCTTGAGTTAATACCAAAATGCCAGCAGTCAGTTTTTGTTTAATTTTAGTCAAAGTAAAACAGCTTTTCCTGTAAAATTTGGTTACCAAACAAACTATACAACTTGGGCACCACATAGAATATTTTAGCAATTCTATCTTACAGAAAAATGTACAAAGTTTAATAACACACCCTTTTCCACTTTCATCTTCCAGACCCTCCATTTGATCTAATCTGTTAGTGACTGACCTGAAGTCTGCATTCTTACAGAATGAACGGGCCGGTATTGGGAAACTGGAACTGTGTTTGTGTGTTCTAAACATTTTTTTGCAGATCTTTGTGGTTTTTCTGGTAAAATAACATTTTCCAAATATCTCCGCAGACGGCTGTTTCTGTGCTTCACTTCTTTTTGGAGGATGTGATGAGTTATCTGTCAAGCTGTGGCTATTTGGGCTTTGTGTTTGCGTCCACTCTGAGGGGACTAATTTTAATCTCATCTGGCCCACTCTCATACCGTTTTCTAACCCTAACCCTCTCACAAAGATTCAAACATGCTCTGTGGTGGACACCTAAGAGGTTTTGCTTAGTAGAAAAACTGCAGAGGCTTTTGCTCCGACTGATTTTGGGGTCATGAAGAGGGTGCTTGCTCGCTCTAAAGAATCATCTTTTCAGTCCATTTATACAGGAAAAAGGGGGGTGAAGCTTCATGAGATTAAAGTAGGAGCTTCAAGTCCATTTGTAGAGCTTTTCCAAGTCTAAAACAATTAATGCAACTTCACTCACAAGAAGTTACCAGAAGTCAAAAGGAAAAAAAAATTTAATTTACTTAAACATTTTCAATAAAAATTACTGCAGTTTTTGATAACTCCACAGCAAAGTCAAAATGCAAACTACTCAAACCTGTTGAACACATCTCAAATGAAATAGTCATTTTAAAAAAGCTACATACATTAGGAATTTTTCCATTTGTTCAAAATATTCTGGTCTCAGTTAAAAACAAACAAACAAATGTTTTATTATTAAAAGCATTTATTGAACCAGCTACACACAACAAATTCAGCCTGAACTTAATTTTGTTTACTTTATTCTAAAATTACAAGCTTAAAGTTACATAGCCTCTAAAGACATTTAACAGGTAAATTTTAACCTTTGAAAGGAAGCATAAAGAAAATTAACTCATTAAAACCAACTGGCCAAAAACAAAGAAAGGTCACATTATGTGATAGTCTGTATCACAGAATGTGACCGCCTGTATCTTTTCAATTATGCAAGTATCAGAGGTAAAATGTACTTTTATATTAAGTATATACTCAGGTAAGTCATCAGAAACAGTTTTTTTAATTTAAAATCAAGTATTAGTGTATTTAAAGTCAGGTCACATTATGTGATAGTCTGTATCACAGAATGTGACCGCCTGTATCTTTTTAAATATGCAAGTATCAGAGGTCAAATGTACTTTTATATAAAGTATATACCTAGGTAAGTCATCAGAAACAGTTTTTTTTATTTAAAATCAAGTATTAGTGTACTTACAATCAGGTCACAATACGTGATAGTGTGTATCACAGAATGTGACCGCCTGTATCTGTTTAAATATGCAAGCAGAGGTAAAATGTATTTGTATAAGCAGGTAAGTCACCATAAACATTTTGTTAACGTTAAATACATTTTTACTGCCAGAAAAACAACTATGATATCATTAATAAGAGATGAGATGAAAAATTAAATGGTTAAAGAAAATGAGTTTTTATGCATGTTTAAAGATGGTCTGATATATATTGGTTTTAAACAAAATTTAATTTGCCAAAGCTATCGCAGTACTGACTAGAGTCCAGCTTTTATTGAATATTTCTGGTTTGTTATCATTGTACAACTCACTGATTGTTCCATACTTAACCTAATGTATATAAATCTGTGTATCAATAAATCAACATATACACAACCATTGTTTATTTTACGGAAAATAATATCGAGAATTATTCATAATAGCTGGTACAGAGTTCCATGTAACTTATTTAATATATTTTCTTCCTTTTTAAAATAAGTTAAAATTTAGAAATAAATACATAAATTGTATCTTTTTCACTAAAGATAATAACAACAAACGCCGTTTTGGTTTGTTTTTCTTTTCTCTTTTTCTTTTATTTTCACTTTTAGCTTCAGTAATACAGAGGAGTGGCATTTTAGTGACAGAAAAAACAAAGTAAAACGAGATAAGCTGCATTCACGGTGGCGATGAAATTGTAGCTTATCATATATCATATATTATTCAATAAATGCAAGCTCTTAACATTAAATCTCGGACTTCGGATGTTGTAAACGCTATTTTTACAGTTCTTGTGAATTCCCTGCTTCTCGCTGCATTTAATGTCACGCTTGTCAGCAATAAACACTAAAAGATAATGTATTTAATGTCTATAATCGGCGGCGCACGTCTTCCTCAAAATCAGCGTACGTTTTTAACGTAGCGTCTTCTTTTCTGCCATTTAGGGGAGAACAGACGCGACTTGGCTGAACAGCGCCCCCTGGAGTCACAATCCGTGATGGTCGCAGATTTTGGTGTAACACCGGGTATAAACTGAGGCACAGGAGCCACTAGGGTCTGTGGGGAAAAAAGAAAGATACAAAATAAGGTTGAGTGATTGGACAAATTTATTGACCAGCAAGGATGGGCTGAACCTTTCACTGGTTGTTTTTTAAAGCGAGTCTTTATCACAAAAGTTGAAGTTCGTATTAGTTTCCTGAGCGCTGGTCTCATATGTCTAAACAGGCCTTAGTTAATTGCCGTGAGCGCGCGCGACTCGGGCCGCATGCTCTTTCTTTGGACCAAGTTCTGACGCATGGATTTCAGTCCGACTCCGGACAGAACCAGACAGTTCGATAGACTCATTCTCCGCTTTTCTACGACGATTGGCAGAAACTGCTTCACCATGCTGCTGCATCGTGTTGTCAGACATGAGCACGCGCACATTTGCCACAGAACTCACATGTCTGCAGTTTTTTTGCGTAGTTTAGAGGGGCGAGTCGTACCAGTGCACTTGGATGTCAAATTGTGTTCCCTGCTACACAAAATGCGTACAGGTTGGCAAGTCTGCAAGCAGTCAGTTTAAAGCCAAAGTCATCGCAAATAGTCGACTGCTTTTGGGCAACTAGTTGCTCCATTTTTTAACTTTTGTGTCATAAACTGGCACATCAGTCGGTCCTTGTTTGCATTACTCTGTCTGAAAAATGTCACATGAGCAAATATATTGCCCATTGTCATTTGTTGGACTGATGAACATCAATTGGGAAACTGTTACATATCGCCCAACCTTAAGTAAAAGTTTAAAACACAATTCTACTTACGGTGCTGCTTGACGTGACCAGCTCGGACTTTTGATTAGCTAACCTGAAGCCACCTGGGCGCGCGAGGTTCAACTAGCCTGAGTACAAGTTGGTACGGTCCACTTTAGGGGAGTCCAAAATAAATATGGACGATTAGTCCATCTTCAGGAATAACAATATCAACGTTAATTGTATGATTATGGATAAACAATAATATATAAATGTTTAAAGCTCCTGGCTGTCATGTTTTTGAGGAGGAATTCTAAGTTTTATTTAGAATAAATAAACCCCCCCCCCCCACACACACACACACACCGGCTCCTCTTAAGTCGAACTATCAGAAAAGCGAAATGAGTTATACTCACTGTAGATCAGTTAACACTATATTGTACTGCATGGGCCACCGTACTTGATGTAAACAACAAGGTTGCCATGGTTACCCGTCATGCATCGCGCCAAGCTATTGTTCGCTGTACTGTCTCCGCTCCCCACAGCGTGTTTAATAAACTACAGTTATATTCTGTAAAGCTGGAGTTCTGGTGCGGTTATTTGACATGCTTCTCTAAGCAAGCATCAACATGGTGTCAGAACGTAACACGGACTCCTCGCCAGTAAGTTTTTTTGCCGAACATTAAGCTGTTTTTTGCCGTCGGACTCCACGTTGTCTAGCGCCAATGGCGGAGGGATTTCGCAGGCCCGACCCCGTCGTTTTTGACGAAAATGTCGCCGAAAGCTGGCGCATTTTTGAGAGGGAGTATGACATTTTTATCGCCGCTGCACATTTTGATAAGCCAGCGAAGACACAGGCCTATATCCTTCTTAATATTGCTGGACCGGAAGCCATTGAAAGGGAGCGCTCGTTCGTGTTTGCTGCTGCTACACATGGGGAAAATGGAGACGTGATTACGCCGGCTGAGTCTAGAGAGGACCCGGAGTGCCTAAAGAGAAAATTCCAAGAGTACCCAGCTGCATCAAAATGGCGCACGGAGCTCCATGACGTCGCATGAACCTCCATGACGTCAATTACCGGAAGTGGGTTTTTTTTACCCGGAAGTCACGTGACTTAGAGTCACGCCGCCTTCTTTTTAGAAAATTCTTTATTTAAAGTTACGAAAAACTTATTCAAAGATATTCTAAAACAGAGAAAGAGCTTTGAATACAAGTAAATGTATTTATGTGCGTTCAAACTGCATCAAATTCCCGGAAGTTACATCACTGACAGCACAATTCATGTGACTTAAAGTCACGCCTTGTCTTTCTTACAAAATAATTTGACAGTTGCAGAAAACGTATCCAAACATGTTCCAACAACTAGGAAAGAGCTGTGTGATGTTTTTCTGCATTCAAGCTAGATCAAATATATACTTAGCATACAGTAGAAAAACCAATCACGTAATTTTTATTGCTAATACAGCAATACGTACATTTGTAAATTTTATGTATAGTTTTTTTTGTAAACTCACTTCCTAATTATTTTATTGCAGGAC
>SSNR01000465.1:0-10000 GCA_006937965.1 Callopanchax toddi
TCCAGGTCTGTAGTGATTAAAACACTGGGGTCCAGGTCTGTAGTGATTAAAACACTGGGGTCCAGGTCTATAGTGATTAAAACACTGGGGTCCAGGTCTGTAGTGATTAAAACACTGGGGTCCAGGTCTGTAGTGATTAAAACACTGGGCTCCAGGTCTGTAGTGATTAAACACTGGGGTCCAGGTCTGTAGTGATTAAAACACTGGGGTCCAGGTCTGTAGTGATTAAAACACTGGGGTCCAGGTCTGTAGTGATTAAAACACTGGGGTCCAGGTCTATAGTGATTAAAACACTGGGCTCCAGGTCTGTAGTGATTAAAACACTGGGGTCCAGGTCTGTAGTGATTAAAACACTGGGGTCCAGGTCTGTAGTGATTAAAACACTGGGGTCCAGGTCTGTAGTGATTAAAACACTGGGGTCCAGGTCTGTAGTGATTAAACACTGGGGTCCAGGTCTGTAGTGATTAAAACACTGGGGTCCAGGTCTGTAGTGATTAAAACACTGGGCTCCACCAGCGATCTGAGTAAATCGATGGCTTTAAATCATCTCTATGAATCCCCCAGTCATCGAGCTTTTTACCGTCAGGAAGTCTTTGTGTGTTTTGTTCAACTTATTCTTCTGTTAATGTCGATCAGAAACCTGTAATGTAAAGATTCTTAAACCTGGAAACGTCTGACCCCTGAGGGACCCCACGAGCATCCCTCAGTACGGAGACACTCCCACGCCGTCGTTACCACGAGGCTGAGCTAAACCTGCTGCAGTCACAGACTTCATGGATCTGCCTCGCTGCCGGTTCCCTCCACCGATCACTGAACCAGACATCAGAGTGATGTCAGCGTGCTCATTAGGAGAGGCGACGTCACGGTGTGTAATAAAACCAGATCAAACATGGAGGCACTGCTGAGCAGAGTGGAAAACGTCTCTCCTCTGAGGCTCAGGAAGTCCACGTTTGGTGAAGTGACTTTCACTCTGAGCCTTTTAGAGTCGACGTCACTGAGTTGTGTTTAAGATGTGATCACCGTGGGACTGGAGCTGCAGGGCAGGAGGAGTGGTAATGTCCTACATCTGTCCTCTGCGTGGAGCTAGCATGTCCTCTCCATCCATACGTGGGTTTTCTCTGGGTCCTCACAGACCAAAGACCAGCAGGTCAGGTCAGCTGGTGGCTCTGAAGCGGTCCAGGGTGTTGGTCTCAATGTGGCGTCCTGGCAGGTCCATCTGAAGGTTTGAACCTAACCTGTAGCCGTTAGCATGAGCCTGTTAGCTTGTGCTGCTGTTAGACCAACACTTCATCAGGCTCAGGCGATCGTAGAGGTTAACGAGAGTCGACCTGTAGAGGGCTCTCCTGATCTGACTAACCATCAGTCAGAGGACTTCCTGTCCCTAGAGACTCCACCCACTTTCAGTGATGTCACCAGCCGGTGTGGTCCTTACTGTAGATAAAACGCCACTTCAGAATGACCCAAACGTCTCTTGAATGTTGGTTTTAAAGTGTAAAAGGACACAAACCTCCTCCAGCTCAGCAGCAACCTGAGACAGAGACGGAGCGCTCCACGGTGACAGTGATTCCTCAGAAACGCTCTACTGATGTTTGACTGAAACCTTGAGAGGCGATGAACCTGTCAATGTTTCAGCGCCTGATGGACACTGACAAGGTCACAGACGTCTCTTGGTAACTAAATCTGGTTGCGTCTTCAGTAAAAACACTTACCTCGTCCATTAACGGGGCCTCGTTTTGTAATGTGATCAAGTCAGTTTAACACGTCAGGACGAATTCCGTCTGGTCTGTCCATTCCATCTCAGTGACGTCCAGGTAGCTGACGGAGAAACCCGAGCAGCTGAGGAGGGGAATGGAAGCTGTTCTGATTTCTGAGCAGCAGCACTTTTTAGGTCCACCTTGGGGGCTGGAGCTCCAGTCGTGCTTTGGTTTTCATTTCTTTTGATAGGAAACATTACACACACCGTAGCTTCCAGCTTCTTTATGTTCTTTTTGCTCCCAAAGGTGAAGGACAAGACGAAGACCTCTCATGAACATAAAAACAGAGCTGTGTTGGTCTAATGTTGGACCTTTACTGGCCCATAAGACTGCGTCCTGACTGGTAGCTAATACCTGACCTGAACAGGTCATTGACCCAAGAAGGATCACAATAAGTGGGGAGCATGAAGAGAGGGGGTCAAGTTCCTGAGCAAGAACACAACAGAGGACCTGATCTGGACCCACACCACCACAGGTCTGATAAGGAAGGAACACTGGTGGACCCTAAGGAGGTGGAGCAAAGCCCACCTGCACACCTGATGAGTGTAGAGTGCCTGGAACGCAGCAGGAAGTGAGGAGTACAGAGCAGTGAGGCACGGTGTTTGGGCCGGATCTCTCAGACCTGATCCGTTACGTTGTTTTATTCTGATGGCCCGGTACCACGGATCGATACTTCTGAGGTTGTTACTCTTCACTTAGTCCTCAGACATTTGGACTGGCGTCAAACTAAAATCTGCTGAAAACAATCTGAAGAATACTTTAGTCCTTAGATTTGTTCAGGTTGAAATGTGTGCATTCAGTCAATAAAGTGATAATATGCAGTTTTGCTTGTTTTGGGCGCCCTCTGGTGTCCGTTTTAAATCACTGCATTACACAAGTTAGCATATTGTTTCAGCTTCTAAACGCCTAAATCTACCTGTTGAAATGTCTCCTCAGCCTTCATAGCTTTCTACAGGAGCGGTTATTTACTCCTTCAAAGAAATCAGCTGTGTTCAAGCCGGGAGAGATGGGAAAAATCAGGAATCATGAGCTAAAAACACTCCAGAGCTAGCATAGCAGCTAGCCACTTTGGGTTAGCCTAACCCTCGTGAGACACGTGACTTCCTGGGTACCGTGACGGAGACGGAGATCTTGTAATCGTGGTATTCTGGATCTAACCACCAGATGGGGCTAAGTGACTTTTCATTAACTCTGTAAAGAGTCAGATTAGCACAGACTGGCTCAAGGAGAAGATTTAAAAATATGAAAAAGTTGCCACTTTAAAACGTTCCTGTCACTCTGTAAGGGCTAGAAGTTTAAATAAAACAGTAGAAACAGTTGAGAATATTTCTAACGTTAAAGTAGCAGTAGGGTGGTGTAGTTCACTGAGGGGGCGGTGCCCCATAGGCCCCCTGGTGGCGCCAGGCACACTGCTAACCTAACCTAACCCTAACTAACCCCAACTGACCCTAACTAACCCTAACTGACCCTAACTGACCCTAACTAACCCTAACTGGCCCTAACTAACCCTAACTGACCCTAACTAACCCTAACTAACCCTAACTGACCCTAACTAACCCTAACTAACCCTAACTGACCCTAACTGACCCTAACTAACCCTAACTAACCCTAACTGACCCTAACTAACCCTAACTGACCCTAACTAACCCTAACTAACCCTAACTGACCCTAACTGACCCTAACTAACCCTAACTGACCCTAACTAACCCTAACTGACCCTAACTAACCCTAACTAACCCTAACTGACCCTAACTGACCCTAACTAACCCTAACTAACCCTAACTGACCCTAACTGACCCTAACTAACCCTAACTGACCCTAACTAACCCTAACTGGCCCTAACTAACCCTAACTGACCCTAACTAACCCTAACTAACCCTAACTGACCCTAACTAACCCTAACTGACCCTAACTGACCCTAACTAACCCTAACTGACCCTAACTAACCCTAACTGATCCTAACTAACCCTAACTGACCCTAACTAACCCTAACTAACCCTAAACATCCTAAATAACCACCTGCTAACCGTCTGAACCAAATGAGACCGGGCCATAAAACACAACACCAGGTCGTTAACAGGACCAGGTCGTTAACAGGACCAGGTCGTTAACAGGACCAGGTCGTTAGCAGGACCAGGTCGTTAACAGGACCAGGTCGTTAACAGGACCAGGTCGTTAGCAGGACCAGGTCGTTAACAGGACCAGGTCGTTAGCAGGACCAGGTCGTTAGCAGGACCAGGTCGTTAGCAGGACCAGGTCGTTAACAGGACCAGGTCGTTAGCAGGACCAGGTCGTTAACAGGACCTGGTCACACAACCAAGATTCAGGTACTAGTTAGTCCTGACACCACCATGTGACTCTGTTTACGTTGACTTTAGATCTCAGACGGGTCCTTTTACCATCTTGTCTAATTTTACATGTGTGCGCCGTAGCCTGACTGTGTGTAGTCTTGGTATTCTGTAGACTTTACTTCCTGCTTACGAGAGCTGTTTCTGGTGTCGTGTCTGTTGTCGTTCACCTCTACAACAACGGTGAATCTCAGTTCACAGCTGTTCTTAGAATGATGTGATGCAATGCCGAGGTTGTGAGGTTGAACCTCATCTGTAGCTCATTTTTCTGTGGAGGTTGCAGAGAAAATCACTTTTTCAGCAAACCTGTGGAAAAAGGGACTGTTTAACAATCTCAGTAGAAACAGTTCTGTTTTCTACACCTCCCCTTCTGAAGTCCCTGGGATGAGTGCTGCCTGTGGGGCTCCGTCTCTAGTCCTGCTGCGGGACGTCACCTGGGCAACGACCGCGTTCATCGATGAGAAACGGACTTTAGAAAGTCACAACAAGGAGCAAGCTTCACACCAACAGGATGTTTATGTTTCCTCTAGATAAAAGTTCTCTTCAGTACCACCACCTTGATGAAAGCAAGGAGTTGTTTCCTTCAGGGTGGCTGAGAGATGAGGACAGTACCGAGATATTGTCCACCCTCCCCCGGGATCACCTGTCCACCGCTCCGTCTCGAGGGCTGACCTGATGTGACCTGGCTGCTGTGACTTCACCATGCTAACACACTCCCACTCCCAGAGCAGCTTTCGGGTGTTGGAACCATTTATTGAGATGTTTTTAAGGAACAGGGTTCAAATAAAGGCAAACGTCACAATCCGAACCCATGACCTCAGAGGTGGTTCAGCCATTTGGGGCCATGGGTTAGATGTTATTATTCAACCTACATCTAGCGCCTGTAGCTCTATATTGATGATTATTATCTGACTGTAAGTCCTTCTCTTTATAATAATTCATAATCTGACCTGATCCCAGCAGGGCGGCTCGGCTCTGTTCTACTTTAGTACTCGGATTACTCTCAGTGTAGATGTTTCTTTAAATGAATGAGAGATTCTTTTTGAAAATCCAAAATGAAATGTTCACTCTGATCAGGCAGAACTGAATTATGGGTATCTGCTTTCTGTCTAACTATTATATGATAGACTGGCTTGTCATACTTTATGCAAAGGGTGCTTTTCCACACTGGTGTGCGTCTTTCTGCACTACACCTGTCACCAGCAGGAACGAGTCGCTTTTCTTAATTAGCTTTATCGATGCTAACACAAGTAGCAATTATTGATGTTGAAAATAAAATGTATTTTAAACTGAACTAAAGACACAATTACAGCATCAATACAGAAATAAATGAAAACTCTACATTTATCAGGTAGATGTCTGTCTCTGTTTACCCCCCCACACACACACACACACACACACCAGACAAACGTCCCCCCTGACAATAATGAAGAGTTATTTATGATAACATGCGTTGCCACTGCAGAGTGAGGACGTAGAACAGCCGGGCCATGTTACCCGTCACCAGATGACCCAGTCAGCTCCTGTCAGGAACAACTGACTGTCCGACTGACATATTAGACCTTAATGGCAGCAGGGAAAGAAGCTCTTAACGATTGCCTTTCCTGGGCGTGTGAAGGTCCCACGGCGGGCTAGAATGGAAACAGATGATTTCCTGAAGCTGCGTCTTCCTTCCTCTTCCAACAAAATGCATGAGCTACAGACGGTGTGATGGTGAGTCAGCCCCTGGGATTAAAGGAAAGGAATCAGGGGAGGAAATTGTTTCTCACCTCATTAGAAACCAATGTGTTGCTGAATGAAGCCACACAGGCGCCTTGTTCCAGTCACAGCAGGAGCTACAGCTAGTGTCTAATGTATAGGAGACTGGTACCATGACGACCTGAAACATCACCTAGAACTCAGCTCCTCATTATTTCTATCAACCTGAACGTTAAGTGTCACGAGCCGGTTGGTATGTGGTGTCACATCCTGTTCCTTTGGTGCCCTCTGGTGTCCTCTGTTTGTATTAATCTTTCTCCTCTTGTTGTTTTCACAGGTGCTCCTTGTTGTCATCCAGCCCACCTGTGTCTCGTCCTCGTGATCACCTCCCTCCTTATTTAAGCTTCCCTGTCTTGTCATTTCATTGTCGGATCGTTCTGTGTTCTTTGTCCTCCTCGTCTGCCGCCTTCAATAATAAATACCCCTTATTGGATTTATACCTGCCTGCTGTCGCTGATTGCTATCCCTGCATCTTGGGTCCTCCTAAAAAACAAATCTTAACATGTGGAGGTTTAAGTGATTCTGTAAAGCAAAAGTTAGTTCTCTGAAGTTTGATTCAAAATGATCAGTGGTTACATTTGATCGAGTTAATTATTTATTTACTACTTTGATTGTTACGACCCCTCTAAATGTCTAGGAGTAAATAAGGGTCTAACACAAATGTGCTCCAGGACAAGGTTGTAAAGGTTTTCAAAAATGTTTATTTTTCCCTCCCATGATCTCAAACGGGCAGGAAGAGGAACTGCACAACTAAAGGAGTTAGAACAAAACTAAAAACTCTCTTCAACTAAGGAAAGGGGGCTAAACAAACACAAAACGCTGGGGAGGAAAATCTACGACCCAGGAACACACAGTTAAACCTAAATCTCTATTTACTACTATTAAACTAAACTAATAAGGTATTCAAAACTAACTAAAGATGCTCAGAAATAACGAGGATGGATTTCACACTGACTACAGACGAAACAAAAATGCTCTTTAACGAGCAGCAGAATCCCTACAAACTAGTATAATTATTAAGCACCGCTAAATCTGTGAAACCACAGCTATGTCGGGGACGTCAGTACCGCTCTGAGTCCCCGTCTTTCTGGCAGCCTGGGCCTTTTAAACACTAAAGTCCTGATCAGGCTGACGATCAGCAGGAGAACGGCGTGCCGCTGTCCAGAGTGCTGAACTGGAGGGAGTGTAGGAGCCAGCCTGCTCTGTCGCTGTCCTTGGTTCTGATCAGGTAAGGACAGCAGATCGGGGCAGACTGTGGAACTCCTCCTCATCCCAAGACAGCCACACGTAACATTGATAAGTAATTCATAAGTTTTTAATCAAGTCATAGCAGCTTTTAGTGGTCTGTGATGGACAGGAAGGACCTTCTAGTGGTCTGTGATGGACAGGAAGGACCTTCTAGTGGTCTGTGATGGACAGGAAGGACCTTCTAGTGGTCTGTGATGGACAGGAAGGATCTTCTAGTGGTCTGTGATGGACAGGAAGGACCTTCTAGTGGTCTGTGATGGACAGGAAGCCAGATAGAGAGACGTTGGAGTCTGGATCTGATCCTGAACCAGGTCTCAGTGAAACACATGATGTTCTGATTGGATCCTCATCAGAGATTCAAACTGGTCCAGGAGAGACCTCAGGTTCTCCGTTAGGACGGAGGAAGTGATGGTTGAAACTTCCTCTCTCTGCTCTACAGAATGTCCCACATTCATGTATCACTTATCAAAGTCATGGACTACAATCGCTGTCCTTCACCTGCTGATGGAGTTACAGAGGTGTCCTCTGACCACCAGCACCAGCAGGTCTGCCCCTCTTGACCTCAGCTGGGGTTCTGAGAATCCGTTTGGTTTTGTTTGAGCGTTTGAGATTCCAATTAGCTTCTGTCATTTCTATGGTTACGCACCATAAGAAATGCTCCAGGCAGCCCAACATTCAGACCATAACAAAAAGAAAACTTCCAAAACAAACGGACTCGTAACAAACAGAGCTACTGAAACAAGCTGCCACTAGTCTGAGTATCGAATCCTGGTCCTAGAGGGCCACAGTCCACCATGTTTTGTTGTCTCTGTTCAGCAGGTCCTCAGGTTCTTTAGAAGTCTGTTAATCAGGTGTGTTCATCAGCTCAACACCTAAAACTGTGGGACCAGAATTATTGAACCCTGGTCTATCTGACTCTGGTCTATCTGACTCTGGTCTATCTGACCCTGGTCTGTCTGACTCTGGTCTATCTGACCCTGGTCTGTCTGACTCTGGTCTATCTGACCCTGGTCTGTCTGACTCTGGTCTATCTGACCCTGGTCTGTCTGACCCTGGTCTGTCTGACTCTGGTCTGTCTGACCCTGGTCTGTCTGACCCTGGTCTGTCTGACCCTGGTCTGTCTGACCCTGGTCTGTCTGACTCTGGTCTGTCTGACTCTGGTCTATCTGACCCTGGTCTGTCTGACTCTGGTCTATCTGACCCTCTGACCCTGGTCTGTCTGACCTGGTCTATCTGACCCTGGTCTGTCTGACTCTGGTCTGTCTGACTCTGGTCTATCTGACCCTGGTCTGTCTGACTCTGGTCTATCTGACCCTGGTCTGTCTGACTCTGGTCTATCTGACCCTGGTCTATCTGACCCTGGTCTGTCTGACTCTGGTCTATCTGACCCTGGTCTATCTGACCCTGGTCTGTCTGACTCTGGTCTGTCTGACCCTGGTCTGTCTGACTCTGGTCTATCTGACCCTGGTCTGTCTGACCCTGGTCTGTCTGACCCTGGTCTGTCTGACTCTGGTCTATCTGACCCTGGTCTGTCTGATCCTGGTCTATCTGATCCTGGTCTATCTGATCCTGATCTATCTGATCCTGATCTATCTGACTCTGGTCTATCTGACTCTGGTCTATCTGACTCTGGTCTATATGACTCTGGTCTGTCTGACCCTGGTCTATCTGACCCTGGTCTATCTGACTCTGGTCTATCTGACCCTGGTCTATCTGACTCTGGTCTATCTGACTCTGGTCTATCTGACTCTGGTCTATCTGACTCTGGTCTATCTGACTCTGGTCTATATGACTCTGGTCTGTCTGATCCTGGTCTGTCTGACCCTGGTCTATCTGACTCTGGTCTATCTGACTCTGGTCTATATGACTCTGGTCTGTCTGACCCCGGTCTGTCTGATCCTGGTCTGTCTGACTCTGGTCTGTCTGACTCTGGTCTGTCTGACTCTGGTCTGTCTGATCCTGGTCTGTCTGATCCTGGTCTGTCTGATCCTGGTCTGTCTGACTCTGGTCTATCTGACTCTGGTCTATCTGATCCTGATCTATCTGATCCTGATCTATCTGATCCTGGTCTATCTTACCCCGGTCTGTCTGACCCCGGTCTGTCTGACCCTGGTCTGTCTGACTCTGGTCTATCTGACTCTGGTCTATCTGACCCTGGTCTATCTGACTCTGGTCTATCTGACCCCGGTCTGTCTGACCCTGGTCTATCTGACCCTGGTCTGTCTGACCCTGGTCTATCTGACTCTGGTCTATCTGACTCTGGTCTATCTGACCCTGGTCTATCTGACTCTGGTCTATCTGACTCTGGTCTATCTGACCCTGGTCTATCTGACTCTGGTCTATCTGACTCTGGTCTATCTGACTCTGGTCTGTCTGACCTGGTCTTCTGAGTCTGACCCGGTCTTCTGACCCGGTCTGTCTGACCCTGGTCTATCTGACTCTGGTCTATCTGACTCTGGTCTATCTGACTCTGGTCTATCTGACCTGGTCTTCTTGACTCTATCTGACTCTGGTCTATCTGACTCTGGTCTATCTGACTCTGGTCTATCTGACTCTGGTCTGTCTGACCCTGGTCTGTCTGATCCTGGTCTATCTGACTCTGGTCTATCTGACTCTGGTCTATCTGACTCTGGTCTATCTGACTCTGGTCTATCTGACTCTGGTCTATCTGACTCTGGTCTGTCTGACCCTGGTCTGTCTGACCCTGGTCTGTCTGACCCTGGTCTATCTGACTCTGGTCTATCTGACTCTGGTCTGTCTGACCCTGGTCTATCTGACTCTGGTCTATCTGACTCTGGTCTATCTGACTCTGGTCTATCTGACCCTGGTCTATCTGACTCTGGTCTATCTGACTCTGGTCTATCTGACCCTGGTCTATCTGACTCTGGTCTA
>SSNR01000465.1:15000-18275 GCA_006937965.1 Callopanchax toddi
CACCTTCTTCCACTTCTCCGGGTCGGGCCACAGGGCAGCATTCCAGGTGGAACCCAGCTGCTGTGGCGCAGGAGGTCTTCAGGCTGCAGGAGGATCTAGTGTTGGATCACTTTAGAGATTAAGGTCAGATTGTTGTTTACAGCGGTGAGCTCCTCATGTAAACAGGTCACATGATCAGAGGCTGGTTCAGGAACCAGGCTTCCATCTATTTATAACGCTTACTGGGTTCAAACATGACTGAATATAATCTCATAGAGTAAAGTTTTCTACCAGCTCCAAATTAATATTTGTGTCCAAATTCAACATTTTTGCAGAATCAAAAGTTCTGAGAGTTGACAGAAGGTCTGAAGCGCTCCCTGCTGAAGGTAATCACATCTGTAATAAGTTCATATTCGCAGCAAACGGCTTCACGAAAAGAAGAAGAGCAGCTTTCTATTAAAGCTGTTTTATTAAATTCAATAAGACTCCCAGAGAGGAAGCAGAACTGTGACTGGGCTCAGCAGCACTCGGAGATCAAGCTGTTCTACGGGACTTCTTAAACTTTGGGTTTCATTTTCAAAAAGAAAACCGATCCTGGTTCTTGATAAAATCACTTTTATTCATATTGTTACGACCTCCTTTTGTCTGGGAGTTTAAAAGGAGGCCGACTCAAAACGATGAAGGCTAACCCTAACCCTACAAAAACAAAAGAGGAGGACTGTTTAAAGAATGACCCCGACCAACGGGAATCAATAACATGAAATCACTCCTCTGTCATTAAACAAGTTAAAACCTGAGAATACTCAAATACGGTTTATCAAACACTAAACGTCTGGATCAAAGCTATGGAGAGGTTCAAACTAGACAAAATAAGGCAATCCACACTTCAGCTTTTTAAAATCATTGGGCCAGATTCTAATTATTTTATTACTTTTGATTTCAGGGAATGTGCATCTTAATCCTGGTCCTGTTTCAGCCTCAGATGACTTGTCATTTGATAACTTTTGTGCTCGAAAGAGCCTGGGCTTCCTACACATAAATGCAAGAAGTCTCTTATCAAAGATGGTAAATATAAAAGTCTGGGTTGAGAGTTCAAATCCTGAATGTTTGGTAATCACAGAAACCTGGTTAAAAAAGTCTACATCCTACCCTGAGTTACATCTACCTGGTTACAATCGGTTTAGACAGGACAGGTCCTCAAAAGGTGGAGGTGTGGCAGTTTATACCAGAGAACACCTAAAATGCTCTGCTGCCTTAACCAAGTCTATTCCAAAGCAGTTGACCTGCTTATTCTAAACATTGAATGTTCTAATGAAGTCACTCTGTCAGTGGCTGGATGCTGTCGTCCTCCATCAGCTGCAGCCTGCTGGCACTGAGCAGTGCACTGGCACCCTTTACTAAAGCTGAAGTTGTTCTTCTTGGGGATCTTAACTGGGACATGAATAAGCCACCTGACAAAGTTCTCCAACAGTTTGACGCATTAAATTTACATCAAATGATTTGTTCTCCCACCAGGTATGATACTAAAGCATTAGACAAGGCCACACTGACTGATGTCATCTTAACAAACTCTCCTCATAAGTATCATTCTGGGGTGTTTTGTGCAGATATCAGTGACCACTGTTTTGTTGCATGTGTCCGAGCTCAGATTAGTTGCAAACGTATTTTTAAAAAGTTCAACCCTCAAGCTTTTTTACACGACCTGGCGGATGTGAACTGGTCTAGAGTCAGCCTAATCCCCTCTGTAGATGAGGCTTGGAATTTGTTTTATGAGCTTTTTAGTGTTGTTGTTGACCAGCATGCCCCTGTCAAGAGATTTAGAATAAAGGGGCGACACAGCCCTTGGTTTGTCCCTGAGCTCACTGTGCTCCTCCAACAAGGCACGGCTTTCCAGATCCCCAGCAGATATTTTGGCTTTTAAGCAAATCAGAAATAAATCGTTGCAAGCTGTCCGTAAGGCCAAAGCTGCCTATTTTAAAGGGCAGTTTTCTCTTAGTAGCTCCAACCCAAAAAGATTTAGGAAAACTGTAAAAGAGCTGGAGAATAAACCATCTTGTAATCTGCCACCTGTACTCAACACTGACAACATCCTAGTGTCAGACAAGAGGCGTATGTTGGAACTTTTTAATACACATTTTATAAATTCTGGTTCTGTTTTTGAATTGGCCAATTCAGTTTCATTACCCACAAATCCCTCAATCTGCTCTACTGTATTAATGTTAATGTTTGTGTAAAGTCAGAACAACTCCGTTCTCATCCACTCCCAGTTACCAACGGTGTTCCACAGGGGTCAGTACTTGGCCCAACCCTTTTCTCCATTTACATTAATAATATAGCAAATGCTGTTGTAGATTCATTCTATGCAGATGACACCATCCTCTATTCTGTTGGCCCCTCTCCTGCTATAGTTTCTCAACAACTTCAGCTTCGTTTCAACAGGATACAAAAGGCCCTTTCCAGTTTGCATCTTCAGTTAAACAAATCTAAAACTAAAGTCATGTGGTTTGGTAAAAAGGTCATGCACCATCTAATTCACCAAGTATCTGCACCCTGGATGGAACACCTCTAGAGCAGGTCACTGAGTAGAAATACCTGGAATCTGGTTAGACAATACTCTGTCTTTTTCAAAGCACATCAACAATTTACAGACTAAGATTAAATCTAAAACCAGCTNCTGGTCTATCTGACTCTGGTCTATCTGACTCTGGTCTATCTGACTCTGGTCTATCTGACTCTGGTCTATCTGACTCTGGTCTATATGACTCTGGTCTATATGACTCTGGTCTGTCTGACCCTGGTCTATCTGACCCTGGTCTATCTGACTCTGGTCTATCTGACTCTGGTCTATCTGACTCTGGTCTGTCTGACTCTGGTCTATCTGACTCTGGTCTATATGACTCTGGTCTGTCTGACCCTGGTCTATCTGACTCTGGTCTATATGACTCTGGTCTGTCTGACCCTGGTCTATCTGACTCTGGTCTATATGACTCTGGTCTGTCTGACCCTGGTCTATCTGACTCTGGTCTATCTGACTCTGGTCTATCTGACTCTGGTCTATCTGACCCTGGTCTATCTGACTCTGGTCTATCTGACTCTGGTCTATCTGACTCTGGTCTATATGACTCTGGTCTGTCTGACCCTGGTCTATCTGACCCTGGTCTATCTGACTCTGGTCTATCTGACTCTGGTCTATCTGACTCTGGTCTGTCTGACTCTGGTCTATCTGACTCTGGTCTATCTGACTCTGGTCTATCTGACTCTGGTCTATCTGACTCTGGTCTATCTGACTCTGGTCT
>SSNR01000465.1:52978-83408 GCA_006937965.1 Callopanchax toddi
CGTAGAGCCCGCCCCCGTCCGTAGAGCCCGCCCCCCGTCCGTAGAGCCCGCCCCCGTCCGTAGAGCCCGCCTCCCGTCCGTAGAGCCCATCCCCGTCCGTAGAGCCCGCCCCCGTCCGTAGAGCCCGCCTCCGTCCGTAGAGCCCATCCCCGTCCGTAGAGCCCGCCTCCCGTCCGTAGAGCCCATCCCCGTCCGTAGAGCCCGCCTCCCGTCCGTAGAGCCCCACGCAATTAGAACTGAGTGCCAGTCAGCATTAGCCAATAGCGTTACATCTGCTTACATACAGATGTTAATGACAGTGTGGACTGGTGCATTGTGGGTGACATTTCTTATGGACAAGTAACCTTTTAAAATAAAAACATACAGAAACAGCCTAATGTGGAATGATCATTTATAAAACAATGTTTTAGTTCTGTTGAAAACTTGTAAACTTTCTGGATACGTTTCAGGTCAGGCTGGGGTTACTGGGGGACATTTTTCTATTGTTTTTATCGTTTTACTTTCTTTTAAACATCTGTATCTAAAACCAGATTCACTCCATTTAAATGGAACTCTGGTCTGAATTATGTTTAGCGCTGATGCTCATGTGCAGCCCTGTGTATCGTTAAAGGTGCTCATGACTGTTTCTTGTTCTAATAAATGTATTTCTTGTGACCGTGTTATTTCCTCTAGTTTCTCTGTACTCAACCCTTTAAATGCCACCTAGCCAAACTGCTAAAACCAAACAACCAGCCAAATTAGACTTCCTCAGCCTTGAGCGACACTCAAACATGTTCTCCCTCAGGAGCGAGAAAACGGGAGGCAGAAAGCCAATATGAGACGTGTCCCGGCTCCGATCGCGTCTCACTGTCTTGTCACAGTCTTGTAACCTCTGACCGGTATAATCTTTTAATATGTGTTCAGGTCAGGATGTGACACTGATCCTTCTCGGTTTTATCACCTGCATCTCAGTAGAGAAACAGGAACAACAACACCTCTAAAATTAAAACACGCCCAGCTGGAATTCTTACTTAAAGCAGCACTCCGGAGGATTTCATCAAGAGAGCAGTTTTTGAATCTAGCGTCCAAAGGCTCCTCCTCAAAACATCTCGACACGCGCGTCCGGTCGCGCGTGCACACGGTGCATATACTTCGGACATGAACTGTACCGCTCAGTGTGTAGGGTTTAATCACTCACAGTTCACAATCTTACTCCAACACTACGAGGGTCTGAAGAGCCCTCTCTGTCCCTGCTGCTTCTGATATTAGCTCTGTTAGCAGAGAGCTGCTGCTGGACTCTGAAGCTGAACTTGACTCGGCCCTGGATGAACTTTCTGACCAAAATAAACGCGTAACCCTGTCAAGCCTTGCCATTCTGTGAGGTGAAAGGTTTAAAAATAAAAATAAACCCGTCTTTAGCTGGAGAATGGGTAGGTTTTTAGTAGAAATGAGCCGTGAGTCCTCAGTGAACGGCTGAGACGGCAGAGAAACACACGGAGCGTCCTGTACGACAGCGCCCCCTACTGGTACAGGTTTGGTCGATGCGCGTGCATGTTGAGAGAATGCAGACATTTGAATTTCATTGGCTGAAAAATGTCGGCGGCAAGAAATAATGGAAAGGGGTCTCTAGGAGGAAGGAGGGTCTTCATCAGAATGACAGATGTTGTGGAACTCAACCCATAGATCATAGTTTAGACCTGAAATATCATTTAGAACATTTAGAAAACTTTGATACAGAGAAAAATGCTCCAGAGAGCTGCTTTAATTCTTCTCCATTCTTTTATTTTACTAAACGTTCCCAAAGGTGTGAAGTCATTTCCATGTAAAGTGTCTCGACTTTGTAAACCTCCACTGGGTTTTGTATTTTGGCTGCAGGGCAGAGCAGACGCTCCCACACAGAGACGAATGAAGTTCTCCATCCAGAAATCCAGACTCCTTCAAATGTGCACGTCTCTGCTGAGCCTCTGGAGCGGGACGGCGAGGGGAGCCATGCGTCTCTTAGCAGGAGGCTTTTAAGGGCTGATGCTTTAAGCCTTCGTTCACCGTGTTCACATCTACTGGGAGAAGAAACCAGTATGCCAGTAAGCAGTGAACAATGTGTGACAGACTGATAGCAGCTTTGCTAACAGATGTCACCAGTGGCCAGAAGCACTTTGCTAAAAGACAGAGAATGATTTAGTTAGTGTTTCAAACAAAAAGGTTTTCAAATCAAAATAAACTGGAGATTTATCATTAGAGATGTCTTCACTGACTTTAGTGTTTGGCTCTGGGGGTCAGCAGCCCCAAGATGGAGGCTGAAGGTTGTTATATGGACTATGACTGATTGTCATTTTATAATTAATCTAATTTTATTCCCACTGATTTTTATTTATAGTTTTCCTGAATCTGGACCTGAGATGATCTGGACTGCTTGTTTTGTTCAGTGCTTTGAGACGAAGCGGTAGAATTGCATTTCCTGGCTTGGATCTGGAGCTGATCTGAATCGGACCTTCATCCCAGTCTGGGTCATGAAGGAATCCTGGACTGTCCTCTCCCCAGCGTTTATCTGACCCAGTGGGACTTCTTAGATCAAGAGTTGTTTTAAATACCAGGGTGCTCATTTATAAAACTTTGCGTAGAATCCTGACTAAAACTTGCTTAAGCTCAGCCAAAAAATTTCAGGTACGCAAATTCCATTTCCGATTTATAAAACCCTGCGGACGCACAGATCCACGCTATTCTGCTTTATAAATCGATGTCAGACCTAGAACTGGTCTCAGCTGTTTCTGGGTCTGAACCCTCCTCCTACACACCACATTCTGACATATACGGTCAATGCTAAGGACCTCATGAATAATTCCATCTGCATACGCCGGTGGATTTCTGGCTTTTAACAGTAAATCGTCACAACGGAGAGGTTTAGAAAACGTGATTTCACACAGGCAGAAACTCGAGGTGCTTGTGGTGGATGGACGGGAAAATGTTTTATTTGGTGGTGAAATGTGACAGATCACGAACACGGAAGTGCTCCGAGAGACGTCTCGCTGCAGCGCTGCTGTCAGACTGACAGAGAGATGGTGTAGATCTGAGATCTCAGAGAAACGTTTAATGACAACATTTAATGGAATCCAAAGGAGAAGACACGTCATGTTGTTCATCCTATCAAACAGTCAACCTGCTGGATAAAATAATCGCTGGTTGAAGGGAACCTGAGAACGGCCGGTGACACCGGGTTTTACTGGTTCCGATGGTTCTGTTGATCTAATACTGGACCCAGTTGATCCATAGGATGCTCTAATGAATCTATCAGCTGATCGATGGTCCAGTCATTATCTAGAAATCTCTAAAAACTCTCTCCCATTCATCCGGAGTCTGACTGCTGGCTGAGCTGCAGCTCATCCAGCGCATTACACACAAGTGTCCCTGCAGGATTCCTAAGTCTCAGAAATCATAATTAATGCTCCAATCAGAGCAGCTGTTCTATAATCTGAAGACCACTGGATGAACAGAATGGGATATTATTCTAAAATGAGACAGATTTTCATTCAAAATGTAATTTTTATTCTTTTTAGAGACGAGATTGTTGGTTCTGTGTGCGCGAGGGTCTACAGTCTTTAATTGTGTCATAAATTCAACATTTTTCATCTCACCAGCTGCTCTGACAGGTTTCACGTCTCCAACATGTGCTTACGCAAGGTCTAAAGTTTGCTTAGAGTTGCCACATTTTTCTGTTACGTTTTCTTTTATAAATCCCAAATTTTGCGTAAAAAGTGACCTACGCAACTTTTTGACCCATTTTGTGCGTAAAGCAGGTTTTATAAATGAGCACCCTGACATTTAGCAGCATCTCTCCTGATCTGACTAGCTATGAGTACTGCTCCAGTCAGAGGACAACTTCCTGGTTCTAGAGACTCCACCCACTTTGAGCGATGTCACCAGTGGGTACTGTCGATAAATTAGCAATAGAAATAAGTGTTTCATTTGTGTAAAATGTTTTTAAAGCATGGCCAGATGTGATTGATTGTTTTATGACAGGGATGTTCAAAGTATGGCTCAGGGGCCACTTATGGCTCGGGGGCCACTTATGGCTCGGGGGCCACTTATGGCCCGGGGGCCACTTATGGCCCGGGGGCCACTTATGGCTCGGGGGCCACTTATGGCTCAGGGGCCACTTATGGCTCGGGGGCCACTTATGGCTCGGGGGCCACTTATGGCTCGGGGGCCACTTATGGCTCGGGGGCCACTTATGGCTCAGGGGCCACTTATGGCTCAGGGGCCACTTATGGCTCAGGGGCCACTTATGGCTCAGGGGCCACTACAGACCCAGATCCTTCTTGTTGCTGACACAACGGATATTTATTCCTAAGAAACTGGAAAACAATTGACCAATCAGATCCAGGGAATTGGAAGCTCTTCTCCTATGAATATCTTTATTATTTTGCCCAAACATTGTATTGAAGTTTTCCCCAATATTTCTTTCTGCCCAAGCCCAAGTAAATGTCCCACTTTAACTCATAATTTACCATGTAGATCCCCTGATGGTACCCCAAATCTCTGTTTTGTTTTTTTTGTTTATATTGTCAAGCGCTTTGTGATGTATATCTGTGAAAGGCGCTATATAAATACACTTGACTTACTTACTTATGAAGATCAACATGTTAAACCTTTTAATGTCTCGTATCTACAAAGATTTACTAGAAAAAACTAAGACTTTGTTCATTAAAACGCTGCATTGATTGGCTTTATTCTGAGAAGGACAAATCATACATTACACAATAAAATCTTGCTTTTGAAGAAAACATATCACATTTTTCTGGCCCACGATGACTGAGCTTCACAAAATCAGTTCAGGATCTGGTCTACAGATGATCCTCCACAGCAGCAGGTCCTGGACTCCACCAGCTGCTGATCCACCTCCTTTACGTTTCCTGCTCCTCTTCTAGTCTCTGTCTGCTGGTCTGGTCTGAAAGCCGGCAGAGAGGCTCTGGAGTCTGGACCTGGTCCTGAACCAGGTCTCAGTGAAACACATGAGGTTCTGACTGGATCCTCATCAGAGCTTCTAGCTGGTCCATCTGGTCCAGGAGAGACCTCAGGTCCCCCGTTAGGACGGAGGAAGTGATGGTTGAAACTTCTCCTGATCCCCATCCTGACTCCTCCTCTTATCTCTATTATTATGAATATCGTTCAGTAATATGTCTTAGTGTGAAATCAGAGGCTCTCAGTCATATTTTCTTCTTCGGTTTGTTTTATAATGAAACTTTTTGTTCTGGTTCATGTTGCTGCTGCACTAATTTCCCGGAGCACAGGGTTCTTGTGGCTGCATTTCAGTATTTGAACACCAAAAATGGAATATTTCCCTGTTGCCATGGAAATAGGTAAATCTCATGCAATCCACCTGAGACGGAGGTGGCAGATAAGGCGAGAACTATCGCCTTTGCCATTTTTGTCTCCCTCACCGCCGTCTGCTGATGCAGTCATTACAGAGTTGGGAGGAGAGAAGAAATGTATTCAAGAAGCAGAAACCTACAGCAAGGCGGGACACAGTGGGGGGGGCATTTCACTTCTCACCAGCAGAATTCATCCGTCTGCAGTTCAGAGCATGGCTCAGTTTACTGCTGTCTGCACATTCTCTGCTCTTCAACAATTAGAAGGAGAGACATTATCCTCTGGGATTCAGCGCATGTTTTCAAGAAACTCGTCTCTTTAGGCAATCATTTTGTTTATTTATGTTTATTCATTTGGCAGATGCTTTTTTCCCAAAGTGATGAACAACTATTAACCTATCAGGCATGTTGTGATCTGTGGGGGAACCGGAGTACCGGAGGAAACCCACACATGCATAGAGAGAACACGCTAACTCCACTCAGAAAGGGTTACACTGAATCCCAGTAAGTTCAGGAACTGGTCATTCTGGAACTCTCTCTGTGGCTGGGTGTGCATCGTGCATTCCCATCCTGCCCACAATCCACCTGGTCCCTGGTCTGGGATCCTTCCCCGAAGAACGTGTAGTACTCCCTGTCCTCTTGGTCCGTCTGCTCAGGAAGATGATGATTCACACACTCAGCAAAAGTCACAACGTGTTATCTCATCAACACCAGTTATTTTCCATATCACCTCATAAAGCTCAGTCCATGGAAAATCTGAGAAGCCCTTCATAACACGGACCGTTGTCCCAGTGATCCCAGTCAGAGCTCTCATCTGTCTGCGGGCAGAGAAGTGTAAGTCTGAGGGAATAAGTGGTCAGGAAGTCCCATGTCTCCAGGAGAGACCAGTACGTGGTCAGGAAGTCCCATGTCTCCAGAAGAGACCAGTACGTGGTCAGGAAGTCCCATGTCTCCAGAAGAGACCAGTACATGGTCAGGAAGTCCCATGTCTCCAGAAGAGACCAGTACGTGGTCAGGAAGTCCCATGTCTCCAGAAGAGACCAGTACGTGGTCAGGAAGTCCCATGTCTCCAGAAGAGACCAGTACGTGGTCAGGAAGTCCCATGTCTCCAGAAGAGACCAGTACATGGTCAGGAAGTCCCATGTCTCCAGAAGAGACCAGTACGTGGTCAGGAAGTCCCATGTCTCCAGAAGAGACCAGTACATGGTCAGGAAGTCCCATGTCTCTAGAAGAGACCAGTACGTGGTCAGGAAGTCCCATGTCTCTAGAAGAGACCAGTACGTGGTCAGGAAGTCCAATGTCTCCAGAAGAGACCAGTACGTGGTCAGGAAGTCCCATGTCTCCAGAAGAGACCAGTACGTGGTCAGGAAGTCCCACGTCTCCAGGAGAGACCAATACGTGGTCAGGAAGTCCCATGTCTCCAGAAGAGACCAGTACGTGGTCAGGAAGTCCCATGTCTCCAGAAGAGACCAGTACGTGGTCAGGAAGTCCCATGTCTCCAGAAGAGACCAGTACGTGGTCAGGAAGTCCCATGTCTCTAGAAGAGACCAGTACGTGGTCAGGAAGTCCCATGTCTCCAGAAGAGACCAGTACGTGGTCAGGAAGTCCCATGTCTCCAGAAGAGACCAATACGTGGTCAGGAAGTCCCATGTCTCCAGAAGACACCAGTACGTGGTCAGGAAGTCCCATGTCTCCAGAAGACACCAATACGTGGTCAGGAAGTCCCATGTCTCTAGAAGAGACAAATACGTGGTCAGGAAGTCCCATGTCTCCAGAAGAGACCAGTACGTGGTCAGGAAGTCCCATGTCTCCAGAAGACACCAATACGTGGTCAGGAAGTCCCATGTCTCTAGAAGAGACAAATACGTGGTCAGGAAGTCCCATGTCTCTAGAAGAGACCAATACGTGGTCAGGAAGTCCCATGTCTCCAGAAGAGACCAGTACGTGGTCAGGAAGTCCCATGTCTCTAGAAGAGACCAATACGTGGTCAGGAAGTCCCATGTCTCCAGAAGAGACCAATACGTGGTCAGGAAGTCCCATGTCTCCAGAAGAGACCAGTACGTGGTCAGGAAGTCCCATGTCTCCAGAAGACACCAGTACGTCTCCAGAAGCTTATTCACCACTCTGCACGGCGACTGTCTCCTGGAGGAGCGGCGACAGAGATGATAAGAGTCGCTTCAATCACGGCCAAGGGACAAGTCCTGGAGCCGTGCACTAGTGCCCGTCAACATCCACGGTCCCACCTAAAGCCCCCGGGGTTAGCTCATTCTTGGTTTGGGTCGAGACCCGCTGAGGGGCGTGGACAGGGTCACTCCTGATGCGGTCTAGCCACGCGCCCCAACGAGCAGCACTGATGACCAATCGTGCCGTCGGCATCTGGAGCCACAGGAGAGCTTTCAGGCCAGTCAGAACTTTTATTCTCTTGTACTCCTCTTTACTTCTTTGACTGCTTCAAATCAAATCAATCAGTTATACTTTAGTAATTCAGAGGAAAGGTAAATGTTTCAGTAAGTTTAGACAGTTTGATCTGGACAGGAAGGACCTGTAGTGGATCTGGACAGGAAGGACCTGTAGTGGATCTGGACAGGAAGGACCTGTAGTGGATCTGGACAGGAAGGACCTGTAGTGGATCTGGACAGGAAGGACCTGTAGTGGATCTGGACAGGCCTCTGACTGAAGACCTTCAAAGGTTCTGCATTATGAAGGCTTACAAGGAATTCTAGTGCAGCATCATATGGGTCATTCTGAAGACAGTCATGACCACGCCCACTGGTGACATCACAGACCACTACAGAAGATCACAGATGTGTTTTGGTGCTTTCGCCTGTGTGTCGCTGGAGTTGAGCTAAAAGCAGGAGCAGGAGGAACAGCAGCTACTTGGTGACTGGACTTCCTGCAGGATGTCAGTGCTTCAGGAGAGAAGGTCCATGTTCCTGTGACTGGATGATGGAGGTATGGTCAGTGCACATTTATGGTCAGTGCACGTTTATGGTCAGTGCACGTTTATGGTCAGTGCACGTTTATGGTCAGTGCACGTTTATGGTCAGTGCACGTTGAGCAGCAACACTGGAGGACGCTGATGGAAATGTGTTTTCATGTTTGGTTACAGCTTCAGTGAAGATCACCCTGTAGGAGGATCCAGTCAAATCCACCTTTAGTCACACCTCAGAGCTTCCACGCTCTCCTTTCCTCTTTGACCGAAGCATCAGTGAAAACAGGAGGTTTTATCAGGAGCAGGGCTTGGCCAGGAAGTCATTCAACTCTAGAATTACTAATTGACACAAATCAGTCAGTGCTGTATCTGATTCAGGTGAAGGACAGACAGGAATCGATACGTCTTAGTCCTGTTTGTCTCTCTGAGCTAAAACCTAAAGCTTTATTTGATTACAGTCACTAGATTTGACTCTTTTTAACCTGTTGGATTTTCCTCCAGGTTTAAAGATTCGACTCATGTAGGTGAAGGAGACGTTAGCGTCTGATACGACGGTGGCAGACCGGCTGCTGCGTTACGAGGTGAGATCGATAGGATCTCCTCTAGCTGAGGGCGAGCCTCCGAGCTTTTCTTCCTCCTCTTTTCTTTTCCAAGAGCTGTCGACCGTAAGCTGTCATGTAGCTGCATTTGTAGATCTGGATGTTCAGTGAACATTTAGATTTTATCCACAGCACCTGGACGACCTCCTGTTCACAGAGATCCTCAGGGGACGACTGTGGTCCTGCAAGACAATGACCGGATGATGGACAGGACCAGGCGGAGGAGGAGGTCGGCCCGACTCAGTGCTCCTGGTCCAACGCTGCAGACGGTCGGTAGGAGTGACCAGGATGTAAGCTCCGCAAAAAATCAACAAGGAAACTCAGACAATCAAAGATCAGTCTGAGTTTAATGGACCCGGTGGTTTTAAGATGTTTGAGTTGTTCAATCAGGTATTTATCTGAACCACACCCACTGGTGACATCACTCAAAGTGGGCAGAGCCTCTATGAACAGAGCAATAGTCAGATCAGGAGATACGCTGCTGCAGATTAGAGACAAATTAGCAGCTGACTCATTTTTAAAACAACTTTGAATCAAAATGCATCAGAACGCCCTGTCACCTCTTAGTGATCATCTGTAATCAGTTCACACACACACACACAGGTGGTGTGTGTGTGTGTGTGTGTGTGTGTGCACGTAAATACTGCTCAGAAAGTTGATCTAAACAACCCGCTGTAACTCCAAGTCAGTGAACTCTGACTGAAGATTAAAATCAGTCTCACTGCTGAAACGTTTACAGAAAGTTTTTAAAAGTAATAAAAGGAAAGTTTAAAAAGTGATTTTTACTTTTAAAAGTTTTAAAAATAAGGAAAATAAAGGACTTAAAACTATAGAAGTGACAGAAAGCTTAGATTTGACCTGACGTAGTCCAGTCAGAGCTCAGAGCTTTACGTTTGAAACCTTTTAGTAGAAGTTCCAGGTTTAGTTGGTCTAATGAGGTCATTTCACTTGTAAAGGGTTAATCCTGACTGACCTCACTAAACTCCTGAGTTTTTAACTAATTGTTAAATGTTTGGATCTCCTGACTGAGTGAAGTTCAGAAGCTTCTACAGGATCAGTGTAGCGTACTATAACCTGGTTTATAATTTTGCACACACTTCCAACCCAAAGTTCCAGCTGGCTACACGCTGAGCTCCCAGGAGACGGCCTTGTCTCGTGTGGGTGTCCGACCCTCACGGCCGATCTCACTCATGGCTCAGGGGAAGGAAACACGCCGTTTCCTCTCCTAACCCAACATGAGCCCGGCCTTGCTGCCACCATGGATTATGGACTGAAACTCACTATCGCTGGTACTTTAGGACCTCCTGGTTCCTCCTGCCGGCGAACCACCTCCCCGAGCGGACGTCTCCCCCCGGCTGGGTGCCCCCACCTCGACGAGGCAAGTTCACATCGGACGGATCCATCGAGACCACCCGGTACAGTGAGTCACCATAACCTGGTAACTGAAGGCCTCTGTTGATCAGCTCTACGCTCCACGTAACTTATCCTCCTCCTCCATTCTAACCAAACTAATCTAAATGAACAAACCCTAGTCTTAACCACCATGAGACTCAGATCGTTAAAACTTTATTTTAAAGATTCAATTTAGAACACAATAACACCGTGTTGACCCAACAGCTTCAACCTTGTTACCTCAGGCTCTCTGCTTCTCTGTTATAACGGTCTGTTCGTCCGTCTTTTATAAATAAAACCTGTAAAGTCTAATTCTGACTCAGACTTCTATTCGTCAGTATTAAATACATAATCTACTCCCTGTGACATCAGAATGAACCTAGAGTTCCTGTGAAACCATTACTTTAGTCAAGGTGTCTGAGCCACACCAGGTCAGTGTAAAACCGACAAAACGAACTTAATAACCTCACAGAAGTGTGAGCCAGTTATAAACCATAAAAATAGAGTTCATAAACGCTACATAACTCCGAGTCTGGGGACTCCAGCCTCAGCTCGTGGAGAAACCAACGCCTGCCAGATCTAGGAGCGTCCACCTTTCAGTGAGCGAACACCACTTTCTGATCGAGAGGTTTGCTTTGATAAAGCTTCATTCTTCCACTCTAAATTAAACAAAACTAAATCCCATTCCAAACTCAAATTAGCCCTAAATGACTCTTAAAGTCCCAACTAGGTTAACTAAATTAACTAACTTCCCTAGTCATTAAAACATATGCTATGGTCCGTTAAAACTCACAATTAAACTATCTTTAACATCCTCAACATGTTTAAGAATATTAATTGTGTTTACATCAAACTTTCAAACTGTCTTATCTGTCTGTGTTCTTAGGTTTTTCAAATTAAATGATTGTTCAATCTTATCTGGTCTCAGCTTCACGTTATTAATAAGGTATTTCAATTCACTGTACTCTTTCAAAGAACCTAGATACCTTCAATAAATATTAGCTATTATCAGGGTTAAATGACAGTTTATCACTTTTCATTATAAACCAAAAATAAGTTCTAATGTTTATCTGAAGAGGGTGTAGTTAAAATAACTAAGTTATTTCTAAACGCTACACCAGCTCATCCTGAGCCTTGATTTTCTGACAGTTATTCATCGTCACTGTTATCGTCTTCACTTGACTCCAGTGGTTGGGTTAGGTTAAGGTTAGGTTAAGGTTAGGTTGGGTTGGGTTAGGGTTAGGGTTAGGTTAGGGTTAGGTTAGGTTAGGTTAAGGTTAAGGTTAGGTTGGGTTGGGTTAGGGTTAGGGTTAGGTTAGGTTAGGGTTAGGTTGGGTTAGGTTAGGTTGGGTTAGGTTAGGTTGGGTTAGGTTAGGTTGGGTTGGGTTAGGTTAGGTTGGGTTAGGTTAGGTTGGGTTGGGTTAGGTTGGGTTAGGTTAGGTTGGGTTAGGTTAGGTTGGGTTAGGTTAGGTTGGGTTGGGTTGGGTTAGGGTTGGGTTAGGGTTAGGTTAGGGTTAGGTTAGGGTTAACCCATGCCCCTCTAGGTTAGGGTTAGGTTAGGTTAGGTTGGGTTGGGTTGGGTTAGGTTGGGTTAGGTTGGGTTGGGTTAGGTTGGGTTGGGTTGGGTTAGGTTAGGTTAGGTTGGGTTAGGTTAGGTTGGGTTGGGTTAGGTTGGGTTAGGTTAGGTTAGGTTGGGTTAGGTTAGGTTGGGTTAGGTTAGGTTGGGTTGGGTTAGGGTTAGGTTAGGTTAGGTTAGGTTAGGTTAGGGTTAGGTTAGGGTTAACCCATGCCCCCCTATTGTGTAGGCCTTTCTATCACTCACTGAATTTGAGCTCTATCAAATATAATACAAATTGTTGTTCCCTTTATGGAGATTGTGTAACTATTGGGTTTGGTGAAAAGAGTTTTTACTTCATTCTGAGAGCACATCTACATTGATTTACACCAAAAATATCACTGGAGGTCAGATTTATTGAGAAATCCAACGCAGCAGTAGTGACCTGAACTGGATCTGAAGTCTAGTCAGTGACGCATGGCGTCCACTTCAGTGGACCGTATCGTATTCTAATTAATCTGAAAAGACAAATTTGTTTTCTCTTCAGGTCTAGACTAACTCCTCTACCCAGAGTGACGACTCACAGCTGACGTGACTCTGATGACTGGACGCTGCCATCAGTGAGCCGACACTCACTGGAGTACGGTCAGACCCTAACTCGAGCCAGAGATGAAAACTCAACACAAAACAACAACGGACACTTTTTTCACCTCTTAGACTCCGCCCACATAGCACCTCATCACTGTTCAGAGTCATTAAGCCGGTCTGTGACGAGGCTCTGCTGCTGCGGCCTGGATCAGCCCCGTGTCTCCGCTCAGCGCCGACATCTTCAGGGATGAAGGTGACTGAGGATGACAGGCAGCCAGAGCCTTTTCACCGGCAGCTGATTTCTGAATGTCCCGCTTAAGACAAATGGGAACCGCGCACCGCAATTACGGCACGGTTGACCTTCAGCTGGTTTTCCGTGCAGGAGCTGTCACACGCTTCGTGCTCGGCCTCATTCCCTTCAGTCACACCGTTCCCAACCTTCACATCTAAACAGGTGCATGTTTGGTTTCATTCAGGGATATAAAACATAGGTTTTTTATTTTTGAAGAGTTTCTGTGTGCTCAGCATGACCCTTGTTTATTATTTTCCCTGCTGAAAAAACCAGCATAGACCAGCATATGCTGGTTTCCAGCATATGTTGTGTTTTGGTGCTGGTATGCTGGTCCATAGTGATCCATTAGTTCAACCAGCATAGACCAGCATTGACCAGCAAACAAATCATGGTGGTCTTGATTTTTATGCTGGTTTTTCAGCAGGGTTGTCACTTGAGTTCATCCATTATGAAGAGACAGATTCCTCGCCGTGTGTTTTGTGGGAATTCTGGATTCCTCCTCAAATTTCCTGGAGAGAATGCAGCTAATGAATTCTGCATGCGCTGATTAAATTTAAATTTCACAGGTCAAGAGCTCTCATTATTTGCACTGAAATATTAAAATACTGTTAATATTTCATGCAGCTAAATTCACAGCACTGAATTAATTTCAAAGGAAAAATGTTTACGCTGAGTAAAAGTGTTTTTTGGTGATTGGGGGTGGGGTGGGGGGTGAGGGGGGTCTTGTGTGCTCCTCCAGCTGAACTTTGGATTCGGCTCTGCAGAAGGAGCCTCCACGTGTCAACGTGACTCACTGAATCATGGGAAAAAGGCGCTAATGCCTGAGTTCTCACCTCAGGGAGAGGATATACGCCACGCTGTCAGCCGACTGCAGACTGTTAAACAGGGAGAGGTGAGTGTGTATAAATGTGGGCTCTGGGTTGCTTTTTAATTTCAAGACCAATAAAATGACACCACCCGGTTGTGTTTGTCAGCTCGCTCCTTCAAAAAGAAACGACTTCTTAAAAACCATCAGACTAGAACATCAAGCAGAGACGGAGCGTCCTTCTGACTTCTACACTTTATGAAAACAAACGATTTAAAAACAGAACTAGAGAATCAGACAGAGCTTTGGAGAGCTTTTCTTTCAGTTATTCATCTACAGTATGGACCACGCCCACTGGTAAGTAAGTAAGTCAAGTTTATTTATATAGCGCCTTTCACAGATACACATCACAAAGCGCTTGACAATATAAACAAAACAAAACAGAGATTTGGGGTACCATCAGGGGACCTGCATTGTAAATGATGAGATAAAGTGGGACATTGGCTTGTGTAAGGAACTAAAGTCTTGGGCAGAAATATTGGGACAACTTCAATACAATATTTGGGCCAAAAAAATAAAGATGGGAGCAGAAGAAAATGTAAACAAAATGGAGGGAGGGAGTAGCATTTTACACACAGTCACAACAACCGATAAACACATCAAGGAGGGTGGGGGGGTCAGGATCTCCACCAGCAGCAAGGACACGGCACAGCTGACCGACCTTCACTCCCAGTAGAGGGGGGGGAGGAGAGTTAGGTGAGAGAGCGTAGAGAAGGGGGGGGCTGAGCAGTCGCTTCATTCACTCTGTTGAGTAGGAGAATGTTTTCAGGGTCACCAGATAAGATAACAGAATGTGTTTGGAGCAGGCAGTCCTGTTTGTTACAGCCGCCTTAAATGTCTGTCTCACTGGCTTCATCCCGTCCAAATTCCACATCCTGGCCAGTCCCATCTGATCCGTGTAGTTCGACACATCGATCGTAATTCACTCCGCGCCAGAGTTTGTTCGCAGTCAGTCCTACGAGACAACTCAGTCCTCGCGAGTGTTTCAGTGTTCAAAGCACGCATCAGCCCCCTTTGAAGCACAGGAATCCTGTCAATCCCACCTGTTAGCTCCGTTGTTTTCCGATAAACCAGGTCCATGCAGATTCCAATGAGCGTGCACCTGATCATCATTAATCCAAAATTGTAGACCTCCAGAGACAGACTTGCAGGACCCGCAATCTGATCCATTACGAACCCCACAGCTCTTGTCTGTTTTGTCAACGCTTTGATTTTTTTCTAGTATTTTCACATTTGTCCACTTTATCCACGACATTTAGCATATATTCTTTTTTATTGTCCTAATTTGAGTGTTAGCATTAAGCTGTAGGGTTTAGGGTTAGTATGTGTGATAATGTGTGTGTTTTGTGCGTTCGTGCTTGTAGCAGCTTGCCTTTCTCAAAGCCGTAGCTCCTGATATAAACTAGTCTTCGCTCTTCTCTCCCCGTCTTGCTTCAGATGAATTTCCTCGCTCAGCCTGAGCTCCACACTAAACACTTTCTGGTCTCATGTCAAAACGGATTTAGGCGTTCTTACATGACTCAACGCACTCCGCTCTAATCGTCTTTCCTCACCTGTCCTTGTGTTTACCTGCCTCCCTCCCTCCCTCCCTCCCCCGTTCCCCCGTCCCCTCTCTCGGCTGACTGAGTCGTTGAGATGGACGTAATGAGACAGGTCCAAGCAGAGGGGGAGATGGAGGCAGGGCCATGAAGGAGTTCAGCTGTAAACAAGGTGAAAAATAATCATGTGACGGTAGACTGTGGCTCTCTGAGGGCCCGCCGCAGCTACAGGCGCCGCAGCTACAGGCGCCACAGCGACGCAACAACACATCACTTTCTGGTTAGAAATGACTTTCTAACCTTCAGTCTGCTTCTGACGCCGTGCTGATTCAAACACTTTCACTTTGGCTTGTCTGTTTGTTTCTACTCCTCTCTGGATGAAGACCTTTATGTCTTCAGATGTTTTTATTATTACATCTGAAAACTTTAATGGTGCAAATGATTATCTGTAGGGTCTGATTCTATGGTTGTTTACTCATCGTTGTACTGTGCTACCATGGAGCTTTGTTTAACGTAGCATGATGCTCCGCTCTCAGTCAGACACCAGCAGCTAACTGGAGCTAACTCTAGAGCAGACGAGAGCCAAAGTACTTGTTCAGTAGTAGTAGTTATGTACTTATACATGAGCTGTCTGAGTCCTCACAGTACCCACATCTGGTTCAGTAAAGTTCCATTAACTAAGGATCCGTTAAGGCGTTAGCATGTTTTGCTAACAGCTGATTAAAGCTTCTACCTCACCAGTGAGGCGAGGAAAGGTTTGGTCTCATTTATCAGGCAGGACATCAGATCAAAGGAAGAACAAAGTGTTCCTCTGAGGGATCAGTTCATCACCAAACAGGTGAGAAAAGCTTTGAGACTTTTTAAACTGTAATCAGGTCTAAGTCCAGATACCTGACAGGAATGAATGGTGCCATCTGGGCTCCACTGATGATGCCTTTTCATTTAAAGGGCTATTTCACCATTTTGAAGTGGCGTTCTATTAGTTATTTATCTACGTGTGACTATTGTCTATGTGGGAACTGAATCCACATGGTACAACAATTATGATGCTGCTAACACCACCTTCTCTGATTGTCAGTTTAAATATAAATATTTATGCAAGGAGCCACGTATGGTGGTTTTCATACGGCCCCCCCTCCCACCCCGTGACTCTGGTTGGTGTGACTTTTTAAAGACTCGTGGTAGAGTCAGGTTCAGTCGTCTTTATTAAACCAGCAGAAGGGAGCACAGTCATTACATTTAGCTAACTCATTACTTTAATTGATTGGAAACGAGTTCTGGGACCTTTGCTTTGTGGGCCGTGTGAAGGTCAACATGCTTTAGAATCCTTTCTACTGCTGAGAGCAGACCTGATCAATAGAAAACAGATTTAGCTCCTGGTTTGAGTCTGTTTGTGGGTAGATGGATCGATTCTAAGTCAAAACCATTCATTCGGGTTCCAAGCCTTACGAGCAGGTAAAAAAAGTTCTGAACTCATCACCAGTTTTCTGAGTCAAACTACTTGTAGGGGCGGCGTGGAGCTCAGTAGGTAGACTGGCCGGTCTGGTATCCAGAGGGTCTCCGGTTTGATCCCAGATCCAGCTGGGTCACACTGTCGTGTCCTTAGATACACCTCACCCACCTGGTCTACTGGTGGAGGTCAGAGGGACCTGGTGGAGGTCAGAGGGACCTCAGAGGGACCTGGTGGAGGTCAGAGGGACCTGGTGGAGGTCAGAGGGACCTGGTGGAGGTCAAAGGGACCTGGTGGAGGTCAGAGGGACCTGGTGGAGGTCAGAGGGACCTGGTGGTGGTCAGAGGGACCTGGTGGAGGTCAGAGGGACCTGGTGGTGGTCAGAGGGACCTGGTGGAGGTCAGAGGGACCTGGTGGAGGTCAGAGGGACCTGGTGGAAGTCAGTGGGACATCAGAGGGACCTGGTGGAGGTCAGAGGGACCTGGTGGTGTTGGGGCACGGACCCCCCCCCCCCCCTCGGTCAGTGCACCCCAGGACAGCTGAGGCTACAGTGTAGTTCATCACCACCAGTGTGTGAACAGCTGATGTGTTGTACAGCACTTTGGGGAGTGTAGGACTTTCTAGAGAAAGACTTTATACATTCAGGACATTTATCATTTCTAAAAGTTCCATTGGCATGAAAACAACCCATCCAGTCCAAACCTGTAAAGAAATCAAACCCTAACCCTATCCATGTCCACCAGAGGTTATGTGTAATAAATGGAATGACTCAGGGAAAATGTATCAAACACATGAAGAACAGAATTAAGGTACAAAAAGTCCTGGAAGGCCACGACACCAGCTGCATCCAGTTCAGAGGCTGGAGGCTGGAACGGCTGACTTCAAGTGTCTTCCAGTCAAAACAGAACATGCTTCCTTTAACGGTGGACAGCAACTATTCTCCGTGCAACTCCCCGTTGTTTGTTTGAAGTTGAGATACCTTTCACAAAAAATGTGTTCAGATGCAGAGAAGTCTACTAACATTGTTTTAACAAGGTTCTGGTCCAAGTTGTGCCCAGAAAGAACATAAACGTTCACTGATGACATCACAACATCTCAGTTGTTGCTTCACTTCCCAACATTTGAGCTGCTCTGCTGAGGATGTTCTCCCATCATGCAGCTGGCTCCAGTCTCTGTGGCTGTAATCCTGGCAGTGAGTGGTCAGCTAAAGTCACACACACACACACACACACACACACACACACACACACACACACACACACACACACACGCACACACACACACACACACACGTACACACACACACACAGACACACAGGTTGCATGGTAGTACAGGTGTTAGCACTGTTGCTTCTCAGCAAGAAGGTCACAGGTTCGAATCCCGGCTGCAGCCTTTCTGCGTGGAGTTAGCGTGTTCTCTCCATGAATGTGTGGGTTTCCTCCGGGTTCTCCGGTTCCCCCACAGATCACAACATGCCCTGTAACTGCATGTTGCTTTGGACAAAAGCGTCAGCCCAATAAATAAATATAAATCTACCTGTTGAGTTGCTGTGCCCAATTAGCCCAGCAGTTAAAGATTTAGAGCTCCTCACTGCGCCGTGAGCATAAATCCCACTTGTAGGAATGTCAGAGCCACTCTGTGAGCACTTTGCCTCATTACGACCCACTGGGTGTGTTTGAACCCAAACATTGCTCACAGTTATCCTGTGACCCCACAAGGCTACAAGCTAAAGTACACACGATCCATCTCCTCCTCCAGGTGTTAGGGTTAGGGTTAACCCTAAGCCTCAGCTGTCTGTGAGTCATGAGCTCTCCTCTAGAGGTGTGATGTGTGCAGTCACACCTCAGAAACAGCACTGTAACATTCGGGGGGAGCACTGCTTTAATCTGATTCATTATTTTCTGATACCTGATGCTTTGGCAGACGTTGTTCTGATTGTTCTGTCTGACGATTGTTTTCTTGACACCTGATGCTTTTCTTTCTAAAGTCTGAGACCTGGAGCCTGAAGACGTTTGACACTGTCCTCCTGAGACTGAGGGGGGTCCTGAAGTGAAGCTGTCCAGGACCTCATCTATCACACTGACACCCTTTAATGTACTCAGAATCCCTAAGAGCTGATTTCTAACGTCCTACACTTTTATGGTGTAATGATTTAATAACAATGTCAAAAAGATCAATAAATCTGCTCACAGCTCCAAAACATGCTTGTTCTGAGTATTTGCTTTTTATTTCAGAGGGGTCCTGACGTCTGCTGTTGAGACATAGTATTTAATATGTGAGGGCTAAAAGGTTGGGGAGTACCTGAACACATGGTGCTAAAGAATATAATAATAGAACATCAACAGAAAATAGCAGCATCCTCTGGTTAACACCTAGTAATGAGATCCAACACTTTAAAATGTAAACTAATATCAGGCTAATCCCAGCTTGAATGGGTTCTCGTGTGTGTCTAAGGGTTTTGGTTAGCTGGTGTTTTGCTGATCTTCCAGGAGGAGCAGAGTGGTCCAGGTCGGGGAACAGTGGACCAGACCCTGGTAGAGTTGCTGCTGGGGTCATGGGAGTTTGACTGTCCATACCACGTGTTCTGTGGACTAGGAGAAGACTTAAGACCGTGTCCCCCAGGTATTCTTTGGGGGTGCTATCTGGTTCCTGTATGACCGAAGCATGAGTCGTGTCCGTATTCTCGGTGGTAGGTCGAGCTTATTCCCGGGGCAGGTTGGCCTCTGCCAGGGCTGCCTCTCGCCTCCGATCTTGTTTGTGGTGTTCGTGGATCTCAAGGCGTATAGTGTGAGGAGGGTGCCTGGTTTGGGAAGTCCGAGGCCTTGACCGGAAAACGGTGGAATGCTCTCTCTGGGTTGGGGATGAGTTCCTGCCTCAGGTAGAGGAGTTCACATGTCTTGGTGTCTTTTCTCGAGCGATGGTAAAATGGAGAGGGAGATGAACCGACGGGTTGGGGCTTCATCTTCAGTAAAGATGGCGTTGATCCAGTCTGTCATGGTGAAGAGAGAGAACAGCCGAAAGGCAAAGATTTCAATTTACTGGGGCGTCTACTTTCCTACCAGGGGCGCCGTAAAGGGGGGGAAGGTTAGGAAGATTCTAAGGGCCCACGACTTTTAGGGGGCCCAAAAAAGTCTCTAATAAAAAAAAAATAATTTTTTTAAGTTTAAAAATCACAAGTACTTTACTCCTCAGTATTTTTGTTAAAATTAAGACATTACACAAACAATCCTTTTGTCTTCATAAAATGTATATCAGATGTCACTACTTTATTTATTTAAAAAAAATATTTGAAACCCCCCCTCATATCAGCATGAAATGGTACAGTCCGCCCGAGTCACGTCTCTTCGGCTGAAAGAAACACGGAGCTGGAGCAGACCGACCTCCCGTCAGAACCTCCGTGTTTGTCCTGTCAGCTCCGGGAAGCTGTCTAACCGTCTGCGTCACTTCTCTCCAGGACCTCGCTAACAACTTAACACACGTGTATCCATTATCAGAGAGTTAGAGGCGTTTGGTCATAAAGAGAAAGTTCATCACGGGAGCGTGCATACAGCTCCTAGAGCGCGTAGCTTCAGCTGTTTCTCAGCGCGACTCAATGGTTTCAGCTTCAATTTCAGTCAATCAAACACTAAAAACACATTTATCTGTCAGGACTTCAGCAGAGTGTTGCTGTCCTTTAACCTACAGCTGTTTTCAGAGACTCTTCATGTTGTAAATAGTTTTATGGTTGAAACCTGCTGATATGTTCAGCTGACTGACCCAACTCCTCCATGACTCAAAGTTACTGTCAATAAAGGATTTGTTGTTGTTGTTTTTTTACAGGTGACAAGATTAAAGCAGTAATATATTTTTCTCCACATAATTTACCTTAAAAATACTTTATTTTCCACATACCCCCAAATACTAGTTTCACCTAAACATGATGCAAAGAAGCCAGCATGCTGTGATGTGTAAAATGACATTATATTACAAATAAACATAAATGGTTATTTTTTGTGATAAACACATTATTTTTCCACACAATGATGATTATATGAATCAGTAACAACTTACAGTCTGTGTTGATGCTGGGCAGGTTGAAATGTTATTTAGTCTGTTAATGTTACAGACATTACTGTGAGATTATTATTAGAGACTAATTAAAGGAAATAAAGAAAACCTTCCACTAAAGACCTTGAAATCAGATGTTTTGATGCTGAATAAATTATGGGATGTCTCATAAGGGGCCATTTGTTTATGTAGCTTTTAGAACACAAACCAAAAATCCCAGTGATTTTCAAAGAATTCACCAGAGAGGTCACTGAAACAAAATCTGATCATTTTAATTAATAAACATGATACGATAACCTTGAACACAATAAAATATCAAATCTAGTGTTGATGATGGAGAACAACAGCTAATATCTCATATATATTATATATATTTTAAAAAATGTTCTCCCTTCACATCAGGGAGGGCGGAGCCCCAGCGCCCCCTATGGAGCCGCCACCGGGCCCAACTTGATATTTTTTCATGGGGCCCAAAATCCCTGGCGGCCCCCCTGTTTCCTAGACTCAACTAAGATCATTAGGGTCAGGCGAGCAGACAAATCTATCAACCACCTGCGATTGGCTGAGCCCATCATCGCCCGTTTTTCAAGAATGATTTATTCGTCTCCCTATGAATTTATTTTAAAATTATTAACAATGTTTGGTTGAGGTCAAAGGACGCAGCTCACGTAAAAATAATTGATAAAGCTCTTTTTAAATGTTTCACACAATCTCCTCCCAGCGGCAAGCAAAGTCTGTTTCCTCCTCCTCCTCCTCCTCCTCCTCCTACTCCTCCTACTCCTCCTCCTCCTCCAACAGCAGCAGTGATTTATCTACTGATCCCAGAACAGACAGACAGAACGGCAGCGGTCAGTTGTCAGGATATAAATGAATATAAATAATTTTAAATACTTTTAAGAAAACACAAACTATGGTATGACTTTTTTCTTTACTTTTTAGGACACATACTATAGTATGACTTTTTTTTTTACTTTTTAGGACACATACTATAGTATGACTTTTTTTTTTACTTTTTAGGACACATACTATAGTATGACTTTTTTTTTACTTTTTAGGACACACACTATAGTATGACTTTTTTTTACTTTTTAGGACACATACTATAGTATGACTTTTTTGTACTTTTAAGGACACATACTATAGTATGACTTTTTTTTACTTTTAAGGACACATACTATAGTATGACTTTTTTATTTACTTTTTAGGACACATACTATAGTATGAATTTTTTTTTTTTACTTTTTAGGACACATACAATAGTATGACTTTTTTTTACTTTTTAGGACACATACTATAGTATGAATTTTTTTTTTACTTTTTAGGACACATACTATAGTATGACTTTTTTTTTAACTTTTTATGACACATACTATAGTATGACTTTTTTTTACTTTTAAGGACACATACTATAGTATGAATTTTTTTTTACTTTTTGGGACACATACTATAGTATGACTTTTTTATTTACTTTTTAGGACACATACTATAGTATGACTTTTTTTTACTTTTTAGGACACATACTATAGTATGACTTTTTTTTTACTTTTTAGGACACATAATATATTATGACTTTTTTATTTACTTTTTAGAACACATACTATAGTATAACTTTTTTTTTACTTTTTAGGACACGTACTATAGTATGACTTTTTTTTTTACTTTTTAGTACACATACTATAGTATGACTTTTTTTACTTTTTAGAACACATACTATAGTATGACTCTTTTTTTTCTTTTTAGAACACATACTATAGTATAACTTTTTTTTTACTTTTTAGGACACGTACTATAGTATGACTTTTTTTTTACTTTTTAGGACACATACATAGTAGGACTTTTTTTTTTACTTTTTAGGACACATACTATAGTATGACTTTGTTTTTTACTTTTTAGGGCACATAATATAGTATGACTTTTTTTTACTTTTTAGGACACATACTATAGTATGAATTTTTTTTTTACTTTTTAGGAAACATACTATAGTATGACTTTTTTATTTACTTTTTAGGACACATACTATAGTATGACTTTTTTTTTTACTTTTTAGGACACATACTATAGTATGACTTTTTTTACTTTTTAGGACACATACTATAGTATGAATTTTTTTTTTACTTTTTAGGACACATACTATAGTATGACTTTTTTAAACTTTTTATGACACATACTATAGTATGACTTTTTTTTTTTTACTTTTTAGGACACATAATATAGTATGACTTTTTTTTACTTTTAAGGACACGTACTATAGTATGACTTTTTTTTTTACTTTTTAGGACACATACTATAGTATGACTTTTTTTTTTTTTTTTTTATACATACTATAGTATTATTTTTTTTTTTTTTTTTTTTATTTTATTTTTTTTTTTTTTTTTTTTTTTTTTTAGTTCACATACTATAGTATGACTTTTTTTACTTTTTAGAACACATACTATAGTATAACTTTTTTTTTACTTTTTAGGACACGTACTATAGTATGACTTTTTTTTTTACTTTTTATTACACATACTATATTATGACTTTTTTTATTTTTTAGAACACATACTATAGTATGACTCTTTTTTTTTTCTTTTTAAGGCACATAATATAGTATGACTTTTTTTTTTTTTTTAGGACACATACTATAGTATGACTTTTTTTTTATTTTTTATGACACATAATATATTATTATTTTTTTATTTACTTTTTAGGACACATACTATAGTATGACTTTTTTTACTCATTAGGACACATACTATAGTATGACTTTTTTTTTTTTTTTTTTTATTTTTAGGACACATACTATAGTATGATTTTTTTTTTTACTTTTTAGGACACATACTATAGTATGACTTTTTTTTTGCTTTTTAGGACACATACTATAGTAGGACTTATTTTTTTACTTTTTAGGACACATACTATAGTATGACTTTTTTTTTACTTTTTAGGACACATACTATAGTATGACTTTTTTTTTTTACTTTTTGGACACATACTATAGTATGACTTTTTTTTACTTTTTAGGACACATACTATAGTATGACTTTTTTTTACTCATTAGGACACATACTATAGTATGACTTTTTTTTTGCTTTTTAGGACACATAATATCGTATGACTTTTTAAAAAACTTTTAGGACACATACTATACTATGACTTTTTTTTACTGTTGAAGACACATACTATAGTATGACTTTTTTTGTACTTTTTAGGACACATACTATAGTATGAGTTTTTTTTACGTTTTGGGACACATACTATAGTATGACTTTTTTTGTACTTTTTAGAACACATACTATAATATGACTTTTTTTTACTTTTTGGGACACATACTATAGTATGACTTTTTTTTATTTTTTAAGACACATACTATAGTATGACTTTTTTATTTACTTTTTAGGACACATACTATAGTATGACTTTTTTGTACTTTTTAGGACACATACTATAGTATGACTTTTTTATTTACTTTTTAGGACACATACTATAGTATGACTTTTTTTTACTTTTTAGGACACATAATATCGTATGACTTTTTAAAAAACTTTTAGGACACATACTATACTATGACTTTTTTTTTTACGGTTGAAGACACATACTATAGTATGACTTTTTTTTTTACTTTTTGGGACACACACTATAGTATGACTTTTTTACTTTTAAAACAGATACTTTACTATGATTTTTTTTGTACATTTTAGGACACATACTATAGTATGATTTTTTTTTTACTTTTTGGGACACATACTATAGTATGACTCTTTTTACTTTTTAGGACACATACTATAGTATGACTTTTTTTACTTTTTAGGACACATACTATAGTATGACTTTTTTATTTACTTTTTAGGACACATACTATAGTATGACTTTTTTGTTACTTTTTGGGACACATACTATAGTATGACTTTTTTTGTACTTTTTAGGACACATACAATAGTATAACTTTTTTTTTTTACTTTTTGGGACACATACTATAGTATGACTTTTTTTGTACTTTTTAGGACACATACTATAGTATGACTTTTTTTTTTTTTTTTTTAGGACACATACTATAGTATGACTTTTTTTTACTTTTTAGGAAACATACTATAGTATGACTTTTTTATTTACTTTTTAGGACACATACTATAGTATGAATTTTTTTTACTTTTTAGGACACATACTATAGTATGACTTTTTTAAACTTTTTATGACACATACTATAGTATGACTTTTTTTTACTTTTAAGGACACATACTATAGTATGAATTTTTTTTTTTACTTTTTGGGACACATACTATAGTATGACTTTTTTATTTACTTTTTAGGACACTTACTATAGTATGACTTTTTTTACTTTTTAGGACACATTCTATAGTATGACTGTTTAAAAAACTTTTAGGACACATACTATACTATGACTCTTTTTTTTACTGTTGAAGACACATACTATAGTATGACTTTTTTTGTACTTTTTAGGACACATACTATAGTATGACCTTTTTTTTTACTTTTTGGGACACTTACTATAGTATGACTTTTTTTTACTGTTTAAGACACATACTATAGTATGACTTTTTTGTACATTTTAGGACACATACTATAGTATGACTTTTTTTAATTTTTGGGACACGTACTATAGTATGACTTTTTTTTTTTACTTTTTAGTACACATACTATAGTATGACTTTTTTTACTTTTTAGAACACATACTATAGTATGACTCTTTTTTTTTCTTTTTAGAACACATACTATAGTATAACTTTTTTTTTACTTTTTAGGACACGTACTATAGTATGACTTTTTTTTACTTTTTAGTACACATACTATAGTATGACTTTTTTTACTTTTTAGAACACATACTATAGTATGACTTTTTTTTTTTACTTTTTAGGGCACATAATATAGTATGACTTTTTTTTTACTTTTTAGGACACATACTATAGTATGACTTTTTTTTACTCATTAGGACACATACTATAGTATGACTTTTTTTTTTGTTTTTTAGGACACATACTATAGTATGACTTTTTTACTTTTTAGGACACATACTATATTTTTTCTTTTTTTTTACTTTTTAGGACACATAATATATTATGACTTTTTTATTTACTTTTTAGAACACATACTATAGTATAACTTTTTTTTTACTTTTTAGGACACGTACTATAGTATGACTTTTTTTTTTACTTTTTAGTACACATACTATAGTATGACTTTTTTTACTTTTTAGAACACATACTATAGTATGACTCTTTTTTTTTTTTTTTAGAACACATACTATAGTATGACTTTTTTTCTTTTTAGTACACATGCTATATTATGACTTTTTTTTTTCTTTTTAGGACACATAATATATTATGACTTTTTTATTTACTTTTTAGAACATATAATATAGTATGACTTTTTTTTTACTTTTTAGTACACATATTATAGTATGACTTTTTAGGACACATACTATAGTATGACTTTTTAGGACACATACTATAGTATGACTTTTTAGGACACATACTATAGTATGACTTTTTTTACTTTTTAGTACACATACTATAGTATGACTTTTTTTACTTTTTAGGACACATACTATATTATGATTTTTTTTTTTTTTTTTAGGACACATACTATAGTATGACTTTTTTTTTACTTTTTAGGACACATAATATATTATGACTTTTTTATTTACTTTTTAGAAAACATACTATAGTATAACTTTTTTTTACTTTTTAGGACACGTACTATAGTATGACTTTTTTTTTACTTTTTAGTACACATACTATAGTATGACTTTTTTTACTTTTTAGAACACATACTATAGTATGACTCCTTTTTTTACTTTTAAGGACACATACTATAGTATGACTTTTTTTTTACTTTTTAGGACACATACTATAGTATGACTTTTTTTGTACTTTTTAGGACACATACTATAGTATGACTTTTTTTTACTTTTAAGGACACATACTATAGTATGACTTTTTTTTTACTTTTTAGGACACACACTATAGTATGACTTTTTTTTACTTTTTAGGACACATACTATAGTATGACTTTTTTTTACTTTTAAGGACACATACTATAGTATGACTTTTTTTTTACTTTTTGGGACACATACTATAGTATGACTTTTTTTTACTTTTTAGAACACATACTATAGTATGACTTTTTTTTAACTTTTTAGAACACATACTATAGTATGACTTTTTTTTACTTTTTAGGGAACATAATATAGTATGACTTTTTTTTACTTTTTAGGACACATACTACAGTATGACTTTTTTATTTACTTTTTAGGACACGTAATATAGTATGACTTTTTTTTTTACTTTTTAGGACACATACTATAGTATGACTTTTTTATTTACTTTTTAGGACACATACTATAGTATGACTTTTTTTTTTACTTTTTAGGACACATACAATAGTATGACTTTTTTTTACTTTTTAGGACACATACTATAGTATGAATTTTTTTTTGCTTTTTAGGACACATACTATAGTAGGACTTATTTTTTTACTTTTTAGGACACATACTATAGTATGACTTTTTTTACTTTTTAGGACACATACATAGTAGGACTTTTTTTTTTACTTTTTAGGACACATACTATAGTATGACTTTTTTTTTACTTTTTAGGGCACATAATATAGTATGACTTTTTTTTTTACTTTTTAGTACACATACTATCGTATGACTCCTTTTTTTTCTTTTTAGAACACATACTATAGTATAACTTTTTTTTTTTTTTTTTGGAACGTACTATAGTATGACTTTTTTTTTTTTTTTTTATTACACATACTATTGTATGAATTTTTTTTACTTTTTAGGACACATACTATAGTATGACTTTTTTTTTTTCTTTTTAGGACACATACTATAGTAGGACTTTTTTTTTTACTTTTTAGGACACATACTATACTATGACTTTTTTTGTACTTTTTAGGACACATACTCTAGTACGACTTTTTTTTTACTTTTTAGGACACATACTATAGTATGACTTTTTTTTTACTTTTTAGGACACATAATATATTATGACTTTTTTATTTACTTTTTAGAACACATACTATAATATGACTTTTTTTTACTTTTTAGGACACATACTATAGTATGACTTTTTTTTTTCTTTTTAGGACACATAATATATTATGACTTTTTTATTTACTTTTTATGACACATACTATAGTATATTTTTTTTACTTTTTAGGACACATACTATAGTATGACTTTTTTTTTTCTTTTTAGGAACATTATTATTATGACTTTTTTTTTTCTTTTTAGTACACATACTATAGTATGACTTTTTTTAACTTTTTATGACACGTACTATAGTATGACTTTTTTTTACTTTTTAGTACACATATATAGTATGACTTTTTTTATTTTTTTTTACACATACTATATTATAACTTTTTTTTTACTTTTTAGGACACATACTATAGTATGACTTTTTTTTACTTTTAAGGACACATACTATAGTATGACTTTTTTTTTACTTTTTAGGAACATAATATATTATGACTTTTTTTATTTACTTTTTAGAACACATAATATAGTATGACTTTTTTTTTACTTTTTAGGACACATACTATAGTATGACTTTTTTTTACTTTTTAGGACACATACTATAGTATGACTTTTTTTTATTTTTAGGACACATAATATATTATGACTTTTTTTATTTACTTTTTAGAACACATAATATAGTATGACTTTTTTTTTTACTTTTTAGGACACATACTATAGTATGACTCTTTTTACTTTTTAGGACACATACATAGTAGGACTTTTTTTTTTACTTTTTAGGACACATACTATAGTATGACTTTTTTTTTTCTTTTTAGGACACATACTATAGTATAACTTTTTTTTTACTTTTTAGGACACATACTATAGTATGACTTTTTTTTACTTTTAAGGACACATACTATAGTATGACTTTTTTTTTATTTTTTTGAACATATTATAGTATGACTTTTTTTTTTACTTTTTAGGACACGTACTATAGTATGACTTTTTTTTTTTTTTTTTATTACACATAATATATTATTATTTTTTTTTTTTTTTTTTTATAACACATACTATATTATGACTTTTTTTTAACTTTTTAGAACACATACTATAGTATGACTTTTTTTTACTTTTTAGGGCACATAATATAGTATGACTTTTTTTTACTTTTTAGGACACATACTATAGTATGACTTTTTTTTTACTTTTTAGGACACGTACTATAGTATGACTTTTTTTTTTACTTTTTAGTACACATACTATAGTATGACTTTTTTTTTTTTCTTTTTGGGACACATACTATAGTATGTCTTTTTTTTTTATTTTTTATGACACATACTATAGTATGACTTTTTAAAAAACTTTTAGGACACATACTATAGTATGACTTTTTTTTTACTTTTTAGGACACATACTATAGTATGAATTTTTTTTTTACTTTTTAGGAAACATACTATAGTATGACTTTTTTATTTACTTTTTAGGACACATACTATAGTATGAATTTTTTTTTTTACTTTTTAGGACACATACAATAGTATGACTTTTTTTACTTTTTAGGACACATACTATAGTATGAATTTTTTTTTTACTTTTTAGGACACATACTATAGTATGACTTTTTTTAACTTTTTATGACACATACTATAGTATGACTTTTTTTTACTTTTAAGGACACATACTATAGTATGAATTTTTTTTTTTACTTTTTGGGACACATACTATAGTATGACTTTTTTATTTACTTTTTAGGACACATACTATAGTATGACTTTTTTTACTTTTTAGGACACATACTATAGTATGACTTTTTTTTTTTTTTTTTGTTACATATACTATAGTATGACTTTTTTTTTTATTTTTTATTACATATACTATAGTATTACTTTTTTTTACTTTTTAGGACACATACTATAGGATGACTTTTTTTTTACTTTTTAGGACACATTATATAGTATGACTTTTTTTTTTTTTTTTTTAGGACACATATTATAGTTTGATTTTTTTTTTTTTTTTTTTTTAGGGCACATAATATAGTATGACTTTTTTTTACTTTTTAGGACACATAATATATTATTACTTTTTTTATTTACTTTTTAGGACACATACTATAGTATGACTTTTTTTTACTTTTTAGGACACATACTATAGTATGACTTTTTTATTTACTTTTTAGGACACATACTATAGTATGACTTTTTTTTACTTTTTAGGACACATACTATAGTATGACTTTTTTTTTTTTTTTTTTTAAACAAATAGTATGACTTTTTTTTTTTTTTAGGACACATAATATATTATGACTTTTTTTTTTTTTTTTTTAGAACACATAATATATTTTGACTTTTTTTTTTTTTTTTTAGGACACATACTATAGTATGACTTTTTTTTTTTTTTTACTTTTTAGGACACATACTATAGTATGACTTTTTTTTACTTTTTAGGACACATACTATAGTATGACTTTTTTTTTACTTTTTAGGACACATAATATATTATGACTTTTTTTATTTACTTTTTAGAACACATAATATAGTATGACTTTTTTTTTACTTTTTAGGACACATACTATAGTATGACTTTTTTTTTTACTTTTTAGGACACATACTATAGTATGACTTTTTTATTTACTTTTTAGGACACATACTATAGTATAACTTTTTTTTACTTTTTAGGACACGTACTATAGTATGACTTTTTTTTTACTTTTTAGTACACATACTATAGTATGACTTTTTTTACTTTTTAGAACACATACTATAGTATGACATTTTTTTTTTACTTTTTAGGGCACATAATATAGTATGACTTTTTTTTTTACTTTTTAGGACACATACTATAGTATGACTTTTTTTTTTT
>SSNR01000465.1:91121-103575 GCA_006937965.1 Callopanchax toddi
CCCTGCCACAGTCTGTTACTTCTGAAACCCGACCTTGGATAACCAGAGGAAAATGGATTGAATGAGGGCTGTTGGCTTTTTGTGATTCAGTCGTGTTCTGGGCTCTGTGACCATCGTTCTCACTCCTAGCCCTCTTTCCTTTCTAACCACCTCGCCTGCTGTCCCTTGCTAGTGAAGTCTTCCTTTGTATACACTCCTTAGTTTTTCAGTCCCTGTTGGACCATCTGTTTAATGTTTAGTGTGTGTGCAGGTTTCTGCTCTGTATTGATGTTGTTGGTCAACATTGAGCTAAGCAGCTAAAGCTAAAGCTTAACCTGAGCAGATACAGTGAAACACCTGAAGCATAAAATCAGAACAGTCAAACGTTCTCAGTTTAAACTGACAATCAGAAAGAAAAACGTTCGACTTTCTGATCAAACTCGATTTCCACTCTGTTAAACAACATTTACAGTGCTTTAATTAGGAGGAGGTGTGAGCACACACACTCCGGCTGGATGAAGGAACTCCTCCGCCGGGACTTGATTCGGTTAAAGAGACGAGCGTGGGTGGAGGAGAGGAGATATGCTTGCCAGAGAAACGTACAGTGCTCCACCAACACACTGAGAACCCTGAGGGAATCAAGGAAAAGAAACCCTCCTGGACTTTCTCTTTCACTCTATCCTACTCCTCCTTGCATCCCTGCTTCCCTCTCTCTCTTTAAGATTAACATTTAACATTCTCACTTTAAGAAGCAAAGCATCCTTTAAACTGAACACCAGAGGAGGAGTGGAGTACTTTAAAGGTACCGTTGGGAGTAACTCATATTTATTTGGATGTTACATAAAACATATAAATAAAACTTTATATTTATTGCCGGAATTTGTTAAATGTATATCTAATATCTTTAAAGGCATAAAAGTTATTTATACTTTTATTAAAGGAAGTTTGAGTTGTTCTGAAGGGTCGTTCTATTTGTTCCAACAGTGTCTAATAGTGTTCTAACTGTAGATGTTAGCTAACAGGTAATATAGAGTTCTAACTGTAGAGGTTAACTAACAGGTAATATAGTGTTCTAACTGTAGAGGTTAGCTAACAGGTAATATAGAGTTCTAACTGTAGAGGTTAACTAACAGGTAATATAGAGTTCTAACTGTAGAGGTTAGCTAACAGGTAATATAGAGTTCTAACTGTAGAGGTTAGCTAACAGGTAATATAGTGTTCTAACTGTAGAGGTTAGCTAACAGGTAATATAGTGTTTTATCTGTAGAGGTTAGCTAACAGGTAATATAGTGTTCTAACTGTAGAGGTTAGCTAACAGGTAATATAGAGTTCTAACTGTAGAGGTTAGCTAACAGGTAATATAGAGTTCTAACTGTAGAGGTTAGCTAACAGGTAATATAGTGTTCTAACTGTAGAGGTTAGCTAACAGGGTATATAGTGTTATGAGGTCTATCGTGCCTCAGATTCAATAGAGTCAAACTGTTCTAGTAAGGAACTCAGAACTGGAGCGTTCGATCTGTCTAATGGAACAAGTTTAGAAGAGAAAAAAAACAATGAAGATGGTGTTGGATCTCAGAGCTTCCAGAGTGTTTGTGACTGCAATGTGCCATTGGCTCTAAACACCATCTGTGAGTTTGGCCAAGCAGTTTCTAATGCTGAGCATGAGCACACACACAGCTCCACTTTCACTCGAGTCTTCTCCAGCCAACAGGTTCAGTTCCTTGGTATTCCCAGAGAGCCGAGGAGAGGAAGCGGGAGCGTGCCCTCTGGTCTTAACGGAGAGCGCTGCTGAGATGAGAGAGGAGCTGAGTTCAACCTGACATCTGCTGCTTCAGACACCATCATCCAGTTTTGGCTCAACAAAGCTTTCCATTCTTTACTTTCCATTGAAAAGGTCCAGGAATTTCTCAGCTCCAGTCTGTTGGTCTGTTTTCAGTCTGAGCTGATGATTACTGGGTAAATGTTTCACTTTACAACACAAACCATCAAATTACCCAAGTGTGAAGAAGTCTGAAAGTCTCAGTATCAGTAGATAGTGACTAACAGGCTCTTTGATATGATAATAACTTGATGACTAATGAATTTCTGGGAGCTTTTCAAAATTTGCATATTGGTCAAGCAAGGACTGAGGCACTCTGAAATGGAAGTGAATAAAAAAAACCTAACGATAACATTTTGATTGAGGGCTGTTTACTGTTTACTTAAAGCTGCTTTCATCAGCTTTAAGTTTCCATCCTAACGGATGAACCGCTCTGATCGGAGCCTATCACGTGGCGGATTTGACCGTTCTCCATGCTGTATGTGTGCAGGTAAACTCTGAGTGAGAGAGGCTCTGAACTCAGAACGTAAACAGTCCAGGGTTTTAGGACGACTAGCAGAAAGTCTTTAGAGACTAAACACTTTTAGCTCTGTTGGTCGTCCTTTGTTTGGACCAGCTGGTATCACTGTCCAGGCCTTTTTACACCTTCCTTTCTTCTTGTGTTTTATCTGTTTTTCCTGATTCATTAAATGTAATTACACATAAGTGGACACATCACACATGTGGACTTCTTACCAACATCTTCATGTCAATAGAACCTTAGAGATTGATTGATTTTTCCCACAGTCTGTTGCTGACAGAGGTCCTCCTCAGTAAATGTAGCTCCTAACGTTCTGAAGATGCACTGCTTTGCTTGACTCAGACTGTAAACGTGCACACTTCTTCCAGCGTTGAGGTTTCTTCCTGCTGTTTCGTCGCAGCTGTTCAAACGACTCTAATTAACGGGTTCACCAGAAAACGAGACGCTGCAGCACATTTGTTTATTGTAGCAATTTCAGGAAGGTGAGCAAAGAAAGGAAAAGGAAAGCGTTTAGCGATGTAGCGTTGCCATTTTCATGTGATGAGTTTGTGTCCTCAGCTGAAATGAGTGGCGTTACTGAGGCGGGCGAGGAGACGTCCTGCTCTCCTCCTGATGCCCACAGGTACTTACCATGCAGCGCTCCTAATAAGAGCGTGCTGCTCTCGTGGTTGGGTGAGATCAGCGGTCACCCCGACAGCCTGGTGTCCACTTTATCGCCCAAACAAACGGGCTGTCTGAAGGAGGAGCTGAACACGGTGAACAAAGGGGGGGTCATGGTTTACTGTCACCTCCCCTCCTGATGGGAGCAGCAGGCGATGTTTTTATTAGCAACCCTTTATCGATCTCCTCAAACACCGTTAATGAGGGGCTGTGGCATTACACGCTGTAAATAATAATAATAATAATAATGATACTAATGATAACTGGAGCTCATCTTCACGCTGATAGCAGTGCAGCTCGTCTGAATCACTGTTTAATTCCTGATGATGACGCGTGGCGTTATGGGTGACCTCGTTTCCTAAAGAGTTGGTGTGAAAAAAGTTTTTTAATATTAAGTTTATTTCATTCAAAATAAAACAGTTAAAAAATAAACAATAAAATATACATAACAAAAAAATCTAATTTAAATGAAAAGAAAATATCTTATAATTCCTGCCCCCATTTAACCACAGAACACATCTACAGGTGTACACTCTTAACTCAGTGTTTTGATAACAGTCATAAAAATAATAATCATAGCAACATTAAAACTTAAAAAGGCATCAACATCTAAGTTCAACCTAAACACAATTAACTCATTCAAAAAAGGATAGGAAGAAACGCTCCTATTTCCAAAATGTTTACACACTATTTAAATAGATTCAGATGAACAACAACCTGTGACTACACCACCACGAAACAACACCACCACAAAACAACACCACCACAAAACAACACCACCACAAAACAACAACACCACAAAACAACACCACCACAAAACAACACCACCACAAAACAACACCACCACAAAACAACACCACCACAAAACAGCACCACCACAAAACAGCACCACCACAAATCAACACCACCACAAAACAACACCACCACAAAACAACAACACCACAAAACAACACCACCACAAAACAACACCACCACAAAACAACACCACCACAAAACAACACCAACACAAAACAACACCACCACAAAACAACACCACCACAAAACAACACCACCACAAAACAACAACACCACAAAACAACACCAACACAAAACAACACCACCACAAATCAACACCACCACAAAACAACACCCCCACAAAACAACACCCCCACAAAACAACACCACCACAAAACAACAACACCACAAAACAACACCACCACAAAACAACACCACCACAAAACAACACCACCACAAAACAACAACACCACAAAACAACACCACCACAAAACAACACCACCACAAAACAACACCACCACAAAACAACACCACCACAAAACAACACCACCACAAAACAACACCACCACAAAACAACACCACCATAAAACAACACCACCATAAAACAACACCACCACAAAACAACACCACCACAAAACAACACCACCACAAAACAACACCACCACAAAACAACACCACCACAAAACAACACCACCACAAAACAACACNATTTTTAGGACACATACTATAGTATGACTTTTTTTACTTTTTAGGACACATACTATAGTATGACTTTTTTGTTACTTTTTGGGACACATACTATAGTATGACTTTTTTGTACTTTTTAGGACACATACTATAGTGTGACTTTTTTTTTTTTTACTTTTTGGGACACATACTACAGTATGACTTTTTTTACTTTTTAGGACACATAATATAGTATGACTTTTTTTTTACTTTTTGGGACACATACAATTGGATGACTTTTTTTGTACTTTTTAGGACACATACTATAGTATGACTTATTTTAACTGTTTGGGACACATACTATAGTATGACTTTTTTGTTACTTTTTGGGACACATACTAGAGTATGACTTTTTTTATTTACTTTTTAGGACACATACTATAGTATGACTTTTTTTTACTTTTTAGGACACATATTATAGTATGACTTTTTTAAAACTTTTTGGGACACATACTATAGTATGACTTTTTAAAAAACTTTTAGGACACATACTATACTATGACTTATTTTTTTACTGTTGAAGACACATACTATAGTATGACTTTGTTTTTTAAACTTTTTGGGACACATACTATAGTATGACTTTTTTTGTACTTTTTAGGACACATACTATAGTTTGACTTTTTTTTTTACTTTTTGGGACACATACATTAGTATGACTTTTTTTTTACTTTTTAAGACACATACTATAGTATGACATTTTTATTTACTTTTTAGGACACATACTATAGTATGACTTTTTTGTTACTTTTTGGGACACATACTATAATATGACTTTTTTTTACTTTTTAGGACATATACTATAGTATGACTTTTTTTGTACTTTTTAGGACACATACTATAGTATGACTTTTTTTTTACTTTTTGGGACACATACATTAGTATGACGTTTTTTTACTTTTTAAGACAGATACTTTACTATGACTTTTTTTGTACATTTTAGGACACATACTCTAGTACGACTTTTTTTTTACTTTTTAAGACACATACTATAGTATGACTTTTTTGTTACTTTTTGGGACACATACTATAGTATGACTTTTTTTTTTACTTTTTAGGACACATACTATAGTGTGACTTTTTTTTTTACTTTTTGGTACACATACTACAGTAAGACTTTTTTTACTTTTTAGGACACATAATATAGTATGACTTTTTTTTTACTTTTTGGGACATATACAATTGGATGACTTTTTTTGTACTTTTTAGGACACATACTATAGTATGACTTTTTTTTTACTTTTTAGGACACATACTATAGTATGACTTTTTTGTTACTTTTTGGGACACATACTATAGTATGACTTTTTTTTTTTACTTTTTAGGACACATACTATAGTATCACTTTTTATTTACTTTTTAGGACACATATTATAGTATGACTTTTTTTTACTTTTTAGGACACTTACTATAGTATGACTTTTTTTACTTTTTAGGACACATTCTATAGTATGACTGTTTAAAAAACTTTTAGGACACATACTATACTATGACTCTTTTTTTTACTGTTGAAGACACATACTATAGTATGACTTTTTTTGTACTTTTTAGGACACATACTATAGTATGACCTTTTTTTTTACTATTTGGGACACTTACTATAGTATGACTTTTTTTTACTGTTTAAGACACATACTATAGTATGACTTTTTTGTACATTTTAGGACACATACTATAGTATGACTTTTTTTAATTTTTGGGACACATACTATAGTATGAATTTCTTTTTTACTTTTTGGGACACATACTATAGTAAGACTTTTTTTGTACTTTTTAGGACACATACTATAGTTTGACTTTCTTTTTTACTTTTTGGGACACATACTATAGTGTGACTTTCTTTTTTTACTTTTTGGGACACATACTACAGTATGACTTTTTTTATTTTTTAAGACACATACTATAGTATGACTTTTTTATTTACTTTTTAGGACACATACTATAGTATGACTTTTTTTTACTTTTTAGGACACTTATTATAGTATGACTTTTTTAAAAACTTTTAGGACACATACTATACTATGACTTATTTTTTTTACTGTTGAAGACACATACTATAGTATGACTTTGTTTTTTAAACTTTTTGGGACACATACTATAGTATGACTTTTTTTGTACTTTTTAGGACACATACTATAGTATGACTTTTTTTTACTTTTTGGGACACATACATTAGTATGACTTTTTTTACTTTTTAAGACAGATACTTTACTATGACTTTTTTTGTACATTTTAGGACACATACTCTAGTATGACTTTTTTTTTTACTTTTTAAGACACATACTATAGTATGACTTTTTTGTTACTTTTTGGGACACATACTATAGTATGACTTTTTTGTACTTTTTAGGACACATACTATAGTGTGACTTTTTTTTTAACTTTTTGGGACACATACTACAGTATGACTTTTTTTACTTTTTAGGACACATACTATAGTATGACTTTTATTTACTTTTTAGGACACATACTATAGTATGACTTTTTTGTTACTTTTTGGGACACATACTATAGTATGACTTTTTTTTTTACTTTTTAGGACATATACTATAGTATGACTTTTTTTACTTTTTAGGACACATACTATAGTATGACTTTTTTTTTACTTTTTAGGACACATACCATAGTATGACTTTTTTTTTACTTTTTGGGACACATACTATAGTATGACTTTTTTTTTTAAACTTTTTGGGACACATACTATAGTATGACTTTTTTTTTTACTATTTGGGACACATACTATAGTATGACTTTTTTTACTTTTTAAGACTGATATTTTACTATGACTTTTTTTGTACATTTTAGGACACATACTATAGTAGGACTTATTTTTTTACTTTTTAGCACATATACTATAGTATGACTTTTTTTGTTACTTTTTGGGACACATACTATAGTATGACTTTTTTTTTTACTTTTTAAGACACATACTATAGTATGACTTTTTTATTTACTTTTTAGGACACATACTATAGTATGACTTTTTTTGTTACTTTTTGGGACACATACTATAATATGACTTTTTTTTTACTTTTTAGGACATATACTATAGTATGACTTATTTTACTGTTTAAGACACATACTATAGTATGACTTTTTTGTACATTTTAGGACACATACTATAGTATGAATTTTTTTACTTTTTGGGACACATACTATAGTAAGACTTTTTTTGTACTTTTTAGGACACATACTATAGTTTGACTTTCTTTTTTACTTTTTGGGACACATACTATAGTGTGCCTTTTTTTTTTTTTTACTTTTTGGGACACATACTACAGTATGACTTTTTTTATTTTTTAAGACACATACTATAGTATGACTTTTTTATTTACTTTTTAAGACACATACTATAGTAACTAACCAGTAGACTACAGTGTCTGATAGCGAACCATTGAAGTCATAATGGTTATAACTCTTCTTTTTCAGCCTTTCAAGGCTGACACATTGAGAAGAAGACAGAGTTACATTTATATTTCAAACAGTTTAAACATCTTCAGCTCTCTGCCTTTAAAGTCAGGTTCTATATGTCTCATTACTTTAAGCACCAGCACCTTTGTGACTTAACTAACTTAACTGTGACCTAACCCTTGTCCCGGCGAGGCTAAAACTTTTTTTTTACTTTTTGGGACACATACTATAGTATGACTTTTTTTTACTTTTTAAGCCACATACTATAGTATGACTTTTTTATTTACTTTTTAGGACACACACTATAGTATGACCTTTTTTTTTACTTTTTAGGACACATACTATAGTATGACTTTTTTGTTACTTTTTGGGACACGTACTATAGTATGACTTTTTTTTACTTTTTAAGACACATACTATAGTATGACTTTTTTTGTACTTTTTAGGACACATACTATAGTATGACTTCTTTTTCTTTTTAGGACAAACTTTAGCAGGAATCGGCTACTGGCGGCCAGCGGGCCAAATCCGGCCCGCGACCCACGTGTTTCCTGACTGTTTATTTATCTGAACCAGTGTTTCCCCGACATATATAGGCCCACAGCCACGTGTCTACCAACGTTCTGTTTATTTACCTGAACCAGGTGTTTTTCTGTTTATTTATCTGATCCATGTGTTTCCCTGAGTTTGTGTTTATTTCTGACTGAGTTATTGTGCATGTGGTCATTTCCTATCAGTAACATTTTAACACATAACAAAAATTTGGTCTTGGCCGGGGATCGAACCCAGACCCTCTTGCTCTGAAGTCAGTGTAACTAACCAGTAGACTACAGTGTCTGATAGAGAACCAATGAAGTCATAATGGTTATAACTCTTCTTTTTCAGCCTTTCAAGGCTGACACATTGAGAAGAAGACAGAGTTACATTTATATTTCAAACAGTTTAATCATCATCAGCTCTCTGCCTTTAAAGTCAGGTTCTATGTGTCTCATTACTTTAAGCACCAGCACCTTTGTGACTTAACTAACTTAACTGTGACCTAACCCTTGTCCCGGCGAGGCTAAAACTTTTTTTTTTACTTTTTAGGAAACATACTATAGTATGACTTTTTTACTTTTTAGGAAACATACTATAGTATGACTTTTTTACTTTTTAGGAAACATACTATAGTATGACTTTTTTACTTTTTAGGAACACTTACTATAGTGTGACTTTTGGTTTTTTTGACTTTTTAGGACACATACTATAGTATGACTTTTTAGGACACATACTATAGTATGACTTTTTAGGACACATACTATAGTATGACTTTTTAGGACACATACTATAGTATGACTTTTAACTTTTTAGGACACATACTATAGTATGACTTTTAACTTTTTAGGACACATACTATAGTATGACTTTTTTTTCTTTTTAGGACACATACTTTAGTATTACCTTTTTTTACGTTTTAGGATTGGACCCCTACGGAGCAGGAGGGTGAACTCCAAATGTTGGAGCTCTTTGCTGCCTTTATGTCTGTTTAAAACCACAGTATTCCCAAATAGGCGACATTGTGTTTTTGGCAACCATTTCCTTAAAATTGGGACTTCTGAGTCCTAATTTGGTAAATCAATTTGTGCGTGTTCACATTGGTCCAGCTGCAAATATGTCATCATCTTAGAATCATCGATTTTTGGACTGACGATGGACGATGGGGGAAAAGTTACACATCGCCCAACCCTAATATGGATCATGACCAAAAGAACAAAACCCTGGACACAAGCGGCTGAAATGAGCTTTCTTTGTAGGCTGGCTGGACTCAGCTTTAGGGATAAGGTGAGGAGCTACGTCATCCAGGCGAAGCTCGGAGTAGAGTAGCTGCTCCTCCACATTAAATGAGTCAGCTGAGGTGGTTTGGGCCTCTGATCAGGTTGCATCCTGGGAACCTCCCTTTGGAGGTTTTCCAGGCAGTCGCACAGGGAGAAGAACCCCAGGAATCCCAGGACTTGGAGGGATTCTGGCCTGGGAACACCTTGGGATCCCTCAGAACAAACTGCCCTCCTAGGTCTTGTGACCAGGAGAGGGCGGCAGCAAGCAAATCTAATAAATACCTTTAAAACACAACCAACGCCACCTGGGGAATTTCACCCCAGGAAATACCATTTTGCTCAAATTAAAAGCGCGTAGGTTCATTGTTTAACAAGAAATTTAGAAGCCATGGTTTCCACCCATTAAAATATATTTATTAACATAAAACATAATTAAAACCTTTATTAAAACAATGAAGATGCTAAACTAAAAAAAACTAAATAAAATGAGCTAAATCTAAACTAAAACCTCTGCAGCGGGGACTTACCAGTGGGCCAGGCCAGCTGAAGCAGCGGCACCTCCACCCAGATCACCCGTGCAACACACAACACACACAGTGAAATAACCAAACCAAACAGGACACAACAAACCACAAAGCCCAGTGCCACTGCTACAGAAGGCCCACTGGAAGCCCCACTGCAACGACAAAGAACAATCATTTTTACACATTGATCAAAACCATTAAAAACAACATTTTTAACACTATGGGAAATGTTGAAACCAGTCCTGGAGGGCTGCTCTCTGGAGCACGGTACCGTCTCTTTCATCCTCCTGGTTCACGCTGAAGTCCTTCTCTCCTCCTGCTCCCAGCCCCGAGGAGCCGACAGGGCGGACCACCGCGCTCTGTGGGGGGTCACTTGTGGTGCCGGAAAGAGTGACTGTCGCCGCTGGCCCTCTGTCCCAAATCAGGGTCCGGCCTCCTCCTGACGTTTTGTCAGCCGCCTCGCCAAGCGGGGTAATGGGATCTCGTTTCCCTGGAGACAGGACCTCTGCAGATGCACCAGCGGAGCTTGGGCGACCACAACCCCACTCTCCTCCGGCCTGTCAGCACAACCAGTAGCATGTAGACCGAGTCAGTGGTTTCTCCTTGCTTCTCATCTGACTGGGCTGTTATAGGAGGTTCACACCTGAGGATAATAAGCCAATCAGGCCCAATATGGCAGTGGGTGGAGTAGGTTGACTCCACCCTGCCACAGTCTGTTACTTCTGAAACCCGACCTTGGATAACCAGAGGAAAATGGATTGAATGAGGGCTGTTGGCTTTTTGTGATTCAGTCGTGTTCTGGGCTCTGTGACCATCGTTNAACAACACCACCATAAAACAACACCACCATAAAACAACAACACCACAAAACAACAACACCACAAAACAACAACACCACAAAACAACAACACCACAAAACAACACCACCACAAAACACCACCACAAAACAACAACACCATAAAACAACAACACCATAAAACAACAACACCACAAAACAACAACACCACAAAACAATACCACCACAAAACAACACCACCATAAAACAACACCACAAAACAACAACACCATAAAACAACAACACCATAAAACAACAACACCACAAAACAACAACACCACAAAACAACACCACCACAAAACAACACCATAAAACACCACAAAACAACACCACCACAAAATGACAACACCACAAAAAAACACCACAAAACAACAACACCACCATAAAACAACACCACCACAAAACAACACCACCACAAAACACCACCACCACAAAACACCACCACCACAAAACACCACCACCACAAAACACCACCACCACAAAACAACACCACCACAAAACAACACCACCATAAAACAACACCACCATAAAACAACACCACCACAAAACAACACCACCACAAAACAACACCACCACAAAACAACACCACCACAAAACAACACCACCATAAAACAACACCATTATAAAGTAAGTAAGTAAGTAAGTAAAGTTTATTTCTATAGCACCTTTCACAGAAAAAATCACAAAGTGCTTCACAGAAAACAGAATCAAACATGATAAAACAAATAAAATCAATAAAACAAACAAAATATCATTACAAATCAAAATCATTAAACAACAACAAGAGAACATAAAAGAGTTATTTAAAAGCAGTTTTGAATAATTGGGTCTTCAGCTGCTTTTTAAAGGAGTCCAGACTGTCTATACAGCGTAAAACTAAAGGAAGGTCATTCCAAAGTCACGGTGCAACAGACTGGAAGGAGCGATCACCTGGACTTTTAAATCTGGTCCTTGGAACTGTTAGTAGATTCTGGTCTGTGGACCTGAGGACTCAGGTTGGAACTGTTAGTAGATTCTGGTCTGTGGACCTGAGAGCTCGGGTTGGAGCGTACGGCTTCATCAGTTCAGTAACATAAAGAGGAGCTTGACCATGTAGGGCCCTGAAAGTTAGAGTCAGGATTTTAAAATGAACTCTACATTTAACAGGTAACCAATCAGAGACCTCAGAATAGGAGTGATGTCATCTTTCCTGTTTGCTCCAGTGAGGAGCCTCGCTGCAGAGTTCTGGACCAGCTGAAGGCCATAAAGGGCTTTTTGGTTCAAACATGTGAAAAGTGTGTTACAGTCATCTAGACGGGAGGAGATCAAAGCATGAAGAACCATTTCCAGTTCAGGTTTTGACACCAACTTTCTCAGTTTGGAAATATTTCTCAGATGATAAAAACAGTTTCT
>SSNR01000465.1:107623-115123 GCA_006937965.1 Callopanchax toddi
CGCTCCTATTTCCAAAATGTTTACACACTATTTAAATAGATTCAGATGAACAACAACCTGTGACTACACCACCACGAAACAACACCACCACAAAACAACACCACCACAAAACAACACCACCACAAAACAACAACACCACAAAACAACACCACCACAAAACAACACCACCACAAAACAACACCACCACAAAACAACACCACCACAAAACAACACCACCACAAAACAACACCACCACAAAACAACACCATAAAACAACAACACCACGAAACAACACCACCACGAAACAACACCACCACGAAACAACAACACCACAAAACAACACCATAAAACAACAACACCACGAAACAACACCACCACAAAACAACACCACCATAAAACAACACCACCACAAAACAACAACACCACAAAACAACACCACCACACAACACCACCACAAAACAACAACACCACAAAACAACAACACCACAAAACAACAACACCACAAAACAACAACACCACAAAACAAAACACCACAAAACAACACCACCACAAAACAACACCACCACAAAACAATACCACCACAAAACAACAACACCACAAAACAACACCACCATAAAACAACACCACCATAAAACAACAACACGACAAAACAACACCATAAAACAACACCACCACAAAACAACCACCACAAAACAACACCATAAAACAACAACACCACGAAACAACACCACCACAAAACAACACCACCACCAAAACAACAACACCACAAAACAACACCACAAAACAACAACACCACAAAACAACACCACCACAAAACAACACCACCACAAAACAACACCACCACAAAACAACAACACCACAAAACAACACCACCACAAAACAACACCACCACAAAACAACAACACAAAAGCATCACATCGTAGAAGAAAACATATGATCATCACCACAGCACATGAACACTCCTCCTCTTTTCTGTACAGATAGAATCTTTTCTTTGTATAATTTTTTGAATTGCAGTATATTTGTACTTTGTTTGATTTTTTCTTCAGTACTGTTCCAAATTCAAACACAACCTGATCCTTGAAAAGATGTTTTGGTCAGTTTGAAGTAGCGTTTATCTACTGGGACCACACCCACTGGTGACTACACTGAAAGTGGGCGTGGTCTCTAAAACAGGAAGCTGCTGCAGATTGGTGACAAACAGAGAAAAGAGAAGGAAGGATCTGCTTCTAGACCTGTAGAAAGAGAGAGAGAACAACATCTGGATAAACAACCACTGAGTCTAGGACTAAAGACTAAACCAGGGTGTGTTCAGTGTGATCACAGCCCAGAAAAGGACCTGCAGGTGTTTCTCCACGAGGTGTTCTAGAGTGAAAACTTGAGAGGCCACAGACCCCCCCCCATGGAAGACACGGGGGAGACCCGAGTCCCAGACACCCAGAGACCACCCAGGAGCCTCAGCTGCTGGGGTTTGAACCCCGTCTGTCTGTCATGTGGTTCTAGAATGTTTAAAGTAGTCGTCATCGTTAGGAGACTGAAGAAAGTTATCGTCACATTCTGATACTCAACACGTTCAGCTCTATTGTTCCGTTTCTTCAGTTCATCAGGAGAGCACGTTCTTCTAAAAGAGGTGATGGGAGGTGTGTTTGAAGTGTTCTCTAGATCTAGAACCATTTCCTCTGCTCGGGTTCTGTTTCCTGTCTTTTAGTTTAGATTACAATGTCAAACGCATCAGATTGTCAGGAGAAAGAAATCAATCTGTTACACAGATCTCTCTCAGACTGCACGTCTAAAGGCAGATCTTCTGTTAAAACCTGCCTCTAGTTACTCTATAGCTATGGGAGTACAGTGATGTCATTTATAAAGGAGGAAACATATCTAGATCTCAAGTTCTATACAATCAACCCAAACACTGATTATGGGTCAGCTCCGTTTGGGACAGGTCTTTGTCCTTTCATTGTTACATTTTCTTTTCTACCTTTTTTCTTCTACGTGGACATGAGACATGCTGAGGACGAGAACTAGACACAGAAACCTTGTTGGTCCTCAGGAGGAGCCTCTGGACCTGGTCTCCATTTAGCTGGTGGGAGTCCCAGCTGGACTACAGAGGAGCCTTAGAGGACGTGAGATAGAAACTGAAGGCTAAGAGAGAAAACATGGAGGATGGCAGTTACGTGGCCGTGCAGAAGGTCAACGCGATGGAAGAACGGACGTCTCCTGTTGAAGACCGGGGGTTTGTTCTGGTCTCTTGTGTTCCTGATGACTGGGACCAGCTACGCCATGTTTACTGGTGTGACTCCAGACATGTTCTCACCATGGAGCAGCGGATGTGTTCCAGGGACACTTTGGGGATTTCTGACCACGCCTGTGGTCTGGTCAGGACCTCAGATGAGAACTGGACTTCTGACTCGGCTCCTTCTTCACCACAGCAGTCCGGATCAGCGTCCTCATCACTGCAGACTCTGTCCATCCCTCACTGCTCCACTACCCAGGCCAGGCCACCTGCTGTGTGGACTAGACTCAGGCTACTCTTGTGCAGAGACTGATCTGGTTCTTTAAGTGGTTTGATGCACATTAGTAACAATATGTAGTCTACAAGGGGTCAAAACCACAGACTAGAGTCTAGTTCTAAATCCATAGTTCAGTGTAGAAATCAGTAACAAACCGTTAGAATAAAAAAGAATCAACGTGAAGTTTATTTTACTTTATGAGAACTTCCAGTCAGGACCTGTGCAGAAACCAGCCCCGGGTCCAAATAGAGACGTAGAAACCGGAGAATCCAGGGCTTAAAGAACAAAAGAAAAGACAAAGAGTCAGCCAGCTTAGAGCCGTCAGTCCGTGGCATCTCCAGCTCCTAGCGAGGCCTCCTCCTGGGATCAACCACAAAGTTGGAACGGAGGCGGACGAACTTTTCTAGCCTCCCCCCATCGCTCCTCAGCACCGGGCCGGGATCGAGAGGTTTAGGGTTCAGATGTGTGGCTGAGGGTTGTAGGTGGAACTCTGGAGAACTTTCCCTGAACTCTCACTGGCTTTACGGCTCCTACTTTCATCTCAGGTCACTGTCAGAGGAGGATTTATCCTGTTAAAAGCCTTGAGATGAAACAGAACGCCGAACGCCGAGGGGCCGCGTTCTGGCGCCGCCTTCTCTCCCTCTGATTTCTCACAATCAACTTCTTCTTTCTGCTAAATGTGGGTCGTTTAGTCCTGATTACCGTGACCTCACCGGCTCCCTCTAGTTAATTAACTCCAGACTGAAACCTCCATAAAGCTGTGAGAATAAAACAGGCTGCACAGAGGCAGAGGAGCTCCTGATACCACATTTTATTCTTGAATAAGTAAAATAAGGAAAAGCTTCAGCGGGGAGCAGAAGGATAAAGCCCATTTTGGCAGACGGCAGCCCGTTGTATTGGAGAAACGTCTGTCAGCCGGGCCTTGATGAATACGAAGGCATACCTAGATGACATGTTTGGATCAGTCAGATGAAGACAGAGTCAGGGAACAAAGACACTGACAAAACTCACAAAAGACACATTTGTTCGGTTCTGATGAGCCGCCAGAAAGCTGACAGTTATTGAAATTGCCTGCTTTCTCTGAAAGCCTGTTTTCTCTCTCACATGTTATTTGGTGATTGTCAATCTGCTCGTATTATTGCTGTCGCAGGCCCGGTTTGAATGATAGCAGGATCATAAAAGTGTAGCAGCAAAGCGACACGATGCTGGAGACGACCACGGCTCCCCTCCCCCTCCGGCTGGACTCAGGTAACTTTTATAACAAAAGGCGGTGAGTTATCAGCGCGGCCCGATGGTCGGGGTGCTGATGTACAGCATTTCATTTGCTTGTATTCAAGCTTCACAATAGACTGAGAATGTTGAGTCAGACGAGGAGGAGACGCGTTATGTAATGCCTCAGTGCTTATTGGCTAAATCTCACCAGGACAGAATACAAAAAACCGATAATAAAACAATAATAATGTTCTGACAGAAACAGCTGCAAAAGGAATCTGAGAGGAGGTGGTAAATGTTAGTAAGCCCTTCCTGCCTGGTGGTGGTGGGTTAGGCGTCTCTGCATTAGGGGCCAGCCCCACCAGCGTGTTTAGGTCCTGAACACCTGAAATCACAGCGAGCATGTGCAGCTCGTTGTCGTTGTGACACAAGAGGCAGTTACAGTTTTCGTTTTGTGGGACAGCAGTGCTCCACATCCAGTGTTGAGAAGCTCGTTAAGATGAACGAATGATCAGTTTTAACGATAAAACCAGGTGAGTCACCCTGTGTTTGTACTTTCATTTATAAAAAGGGTGTTTTCTTGAATTAGATTGAGATTTCTGATGTGAAAGTTTGAGCTACTCTCTGTGGTTCCATCTATGTGAGAGCTTGTGTTAACAGAATATCTCCCTTCATTGACCGTTTTTGATGGAGAAACCTTTCAACAGACGACAGTTCTCAGCCCGACCCATCAATGAGCTCTCCCGATGACCTCACTAATAAAACAGACAGCCGCTGAGAGTCCAGAGTTTCATCAGAACCTCGATAACTGTGACGATGTTAGTAAAAGAGGGACTGGTGCAGTGGAGGATGATGGGTAAACTCAAGCAGGTGGATTTTTAAATCCATCGTTTCGTCTCATTATTTACAGACAGAATCATTTCAGTGGGCTGCTCCAGTGAGTATCAGGCAGAGATATTTTGCTGCATCTGTTTCTGGTCTTGTTGTAAAAGGTGCTTTCATCAGTGGCGCTGCTGAAGTTTTTGGGGGCGGGGAGCATTTCTGCAAGTCAGTTTTAAGATGTGCAAAACCCACATCTCACCACTAGGGCAGAGAATGAAGCAAAATATTTACATCTGAATGAATATTTTGCTGGTAAAAATCCCTCCCACTAGATCACTAAGTGGAGCTGTTAGGTCTAATTCTACACATCAAACAGTAAAGAAATCATAAGGAGACCTTAGAATAATATCAATATAATCAGATACAAATAAAAACAACCACAATGTGATCACAACAGAAAACCTGACCTCCACAAGGTCAGAAACACTACTTAATCAGCTTTCTCCTGACACCACAAACAGCTGATAAGACTCTGGATCTCAGCAGCTCCAGGTCAGAACATGTTCTAAACATTTTACCTGGTAAAATAAAGGTTGAATAAAATAAAGATCCTGAACATGAAGTGTATTTATTTTAACTCCTGAAGCTCCACAGCCTCACAGCTTAGACCCAGCAGGAAGAGGAGATGAAACCAGCTGACCTGGGACCAGATTAATAATAATAACAATAATAATAATAATAACAATAATGCATCAGTTTTATATACTGTAGCGCTTTCTAGGTCACTCAAAGACGCTTTACAGAGTTGCATTATTCATTCACACACAGTCACACTCACATTCACACAGTAAGGTGGGTGAAGTGTCTTGCCCAAGGACACAACGACAATCTAACCCAGCCAGAGCTGGGGATCGAACCGGTGACCCTCCGGTTACCAGACCGGAAACTCTCCCAACTGAGCTAGTGCCGCCCCGTTACATTATAGATTACATCAGGTATCACGACTGAAACAAACTGTTAGAACACGACGGTCTGAACCCGGTCTGAACCGGGACCCGATCCCGACCGGTCCGAACCAGCCTGGTCTGAACCGGGACCCGGTCCTGACCGGTCACAACCCGGTCTGAACCGGGACCCGATCCCGACCGGTCACAACCCGGTCTGAACCGGGACCCGATCCCGTACCCGATCCCGACCGGTCCAAACCCAGAACGTTTGTGATTCTAATCTTCTTCTTCCTGCTCCTGTGAGACTGGTGGGGCGGCGCCCTAGCGCCCCCTATTGACGGGCCACCACTGGGTTCAGAACACGTCTGTACTGGTTGAGTTTTTTGGATTCACCGTATTATTTTTGGTTCATGGATCTAAACCTGTTGAGGAAAAGTTCTTCTATTTGTATTATTCCTGTTTTTGTCTGTCTGTGATGAAATCTGAGTGGTTAAAAAGAATAATCAGAAACTTCTGTTCTTATTATGGTTCTTGTGGTTGCCATGGTTACGACATGAAAGCAGCTGTTGTTTCTAATTTAGACGTGATATTTTTTGGTGTTTCCTTTATAAATACGACTTCAGACTCGTCACTGAGCTACAGAAGTGACGAGGCGTTCGAGGTCAGACACCAGTGTGCTTCACAGAATGTGGGAACACAAAGAAACTGGAGGTTAGGAGTTATAAGCTAGAATCTGTCCTGCTTCCCGTTGTCCTATCAGTGAGTAATCCAACACCGCGCTTTGAGGAAGATGCTTCAGCGCTCTGGGAAAAGCAGGAAACAGGCGTGATCCATCTTGGTGCTAATTAGGGAACTCTCAGCTTTATTGGCATGAAAAGGACCGGATAGCGTCCACGCTGGGCGGCGGACGTGTCCAGGGACCTACTGCTCATCAGATTTCTCATAACTGAATATAGAGTTAGCACCCCCGAGGACAGCCTTCAGGACAGTAATGGAAACAACAGAGCCGCCATTACACCTTCACTAAAGTACGATTCAAACACTGTAGAGGTGAGTTCTCAGTGTGTGTGTTAGTTTTTAATTCATTCTAAAAGCTTCAGGATGTCATGTTGGTGTTGTAGGATTCGTGACTGGTGACATCTGGATCTGGATCTGGTCATTTCACAAGGAACTGATGAAATCCAGATCTTGTCTCATCTAGCTGGCCTGTCTGCTTCTTCAGCTTATGGTTTTATTGAGTTCAGCTTTTAGTTGTCACCGTCCGATGAAACATTTCTCCATTTTTAACTCCCAGCTGAAAAGCTTGATGAGACTCTGTGGGTTGGGGTTAGGGCCAGAAGACGCTAATAGCATCAACGGTTTACGGCCTGTTCTCAGAGGATCAATGAGCCGTGTCCCCGGTGGACTGTGTAATTACTAAGGCCTCGTTAGATTACAACACACGGTAACTGATGTGTCCTGTATGGGCGGAGTTATTGAAACAAGGAACTGAGGAGAGAGAGAGGAAGAGAAGCCTGTTGCTTCATTTGAGCCTCCTGATAGAGTCAAAGCTGATGAAGCTCTTCCTGCTCCTTTGAACTGATTCACCGGAAACCCCAAAAACGGTTTGACCACACCGAGTTAGTTAGCATTAAAAGCTCAAATCAAACCAAACCCCAGAGGAGTAAAGAGGAGCTGTAGATCAGGAGCAAAATGGAAGAGAGGAGGTTCTAACCTCTTCACAGATCATAATGAAGGATGTGGGATCTCTCATCACTGATGAGGACTCGATGTGGCGGTCCCCGTGGGACCACTGTCATCGCTCTGTCTCTGGTGGGCCCCAGCTTTCACCAACCAACTAGAAACGTTTCATCTTAAAGGAAGCGTTGGCGCTTTAGGAACTGTAGCGTTTGGCAGGCAGACGCCCATCAGAACACGTTTAAATAAAAACCTGGAGAAGTCTTAGTCTTTAAAACACACGACGCTGAAAGTCTACTGACTTACTTCCTGTCCTTCAATGTGGAAACAGCTTTTAAACATTTCTCCCAGTG
>SSNR01000465.1:126633-139995 GCA_006937965.1 Callopanchax toddi
CTTTTTAATCTAAAGTACCAGCTGTAGAAATGTTGTACTTTTTAATCTAAAGTACCAGCTGTAGAAATGTTGTACTTTTTAATCTAAAGTACCAGCTGTAGAAATGTTGTACTTTTTAATCTAAAGTACCAGCTGTAGAAATGTTGTACTTTTTAATCTAAAGTACCAGCTGTAGAAATGTTGTACTTTTTAATCTAAAGTACCAGCTGTAGAAATGTTGTACTTTTTAATCTAAAGTACCAGCTGTAGAAATGTTGTACTTTTTAATCTAAAGTACCAGCTGTAGAAATGTTGTACTTTTTAATCTAAAGTACCAGCTGTAGAAATGTTGTACTTTTTAATCTAAAGTACCAGCTGTAGAAATGTTGTACTTTTTAATCTAAAGTACCAGCTGTAGAAATGTTGTACTTTTTAATCTAAAGTACCAGCTGTAGAAATGTTGTACTTTTTAATCTAAAGTACCAGCTGTAGAAATGTTGTACTTTTTAATCTAAAGTTAGCTTTTGGATGCTTCCTTTCAGCAGGACGGTTCCTGAGAGGCGACAGTTAAAAGAAACAAAAAGCTCCCAGACGGAACAGAGACGTCGCTTCGGGCCTTTCTGCAGTTTGTTTTCTGAAGTCAGACCTTCATGAGGCTGAATTTACATAGAATCAAAAGATTTGTGTGTTCACGTTTCATGAAGCAGTCTGCGAGGGTTGCTATGGTAACAAGGGGAGGTAGGTATGCTGCTAGTTTTTAGACTTACTGTCAAAATGTCTGTTGAAACTTTAATCTAGAAAGTGACATAGACTCTCCACTGCTGCTGAATCCAGACTGATGTAAACGAGTCTTTTCATCACAGGAAACCTTCTCATGATGTCAGAGCTTTGAATCTTAAAACGTTTGGATTCATACTTTTAACCATAATCTATTCAATGTTTTTAGGTTAACCATATCTGATCACTTAGTTTAAGGTTTGATTTGGAACCTGGTGGGAGGGTTAGAGTTCTGGGACCATGTTGGTGTCGGCTAGCTAGCTCTACGTAGCTTGTTTGCAGGTTACAGAGAGCAGCTCTAACCAAATGTGATGAATGAGTGAATTCAGACTTTGGATCTGTCGTTGGACTGGAAACTAACCTTCCTATCTGCCCTCCCCTCCCAGTGGTGAGAGCCAGGATGACACCAGGACAGGTCACCAGTCCATCACAGACATGTGAAGACCAGGAGAGGAGAAACCAGAGTGAAAACCCATGTATGTGGACAACATGCAGTCCTCCTGAAGGTGACAGTGTGACTGACTGTGTCACCATCTCTGGAAATGTATAGAATGAAAATAGCTTGAGAATCTGCAGGTCTTAGAATGTCTGGGAGCATTAGAGTAAAGAGATGACTGCTGCATTGTTACGTTAGCTAACCAAGACACACTCTGCGTTTGGGACAAAGACAAAAGAAAATTCTCAAATCTAAAAGTCAAATTTAGGGAAAATTCCTAAACTGTTTCCTGAAAGCAGGCTGCAGATTTCCGTTCCCGTTCACTGCTGCCCTTTACTCCCAAGTCCTCCATTCTCCTTGAGATTAAATTGCCTGTCATGACGCTCAGCGGCTGACTGGCAGCTCCTCTGCTCCACTAAAAGTACATTCTAGAAAAGACTGGTAACACAACAACCTTCATAACAACGTCCACTATCAATTCCAGTCGGCTGTCAGGTGGCATGTAGGTCTGACGGCCTGCAGGAAGCCGTCACCGGACTTGTAAGGTCCTGTTATTGATGCCAAACAGACAGCCATGACAGCCCACTTAGATTCATTCACAAATGGGCTGTTTGACAAAGAGCAGGGAGAGTCGCAGCACGGCATAGAAATGACCCCCAATTACGCAGGAAACCCCAGAAACAATCCTAGATCCTTCATGTGAAAACCTGTACTATCATCATAAACACATTCACCGCTGACTCCTCCCCTCTACGACTCATTTACATTCCAGGCTGTCACTGTGATTAATGTGGGACTAATGTGAGAATAATTTCAGGCTGAAAAGACAAAGAGCTGAGCTGCTTCCTGTCAGAAGAGAAAACGTCTCCAGAGATCATCTATACGGCGCGCGGCTTTGGGAGGGGCTGAAACCATTCACTGTATTTGAGGAACTGTCTGCTAAAAATACAAAGTCTTCCCTAGGTGTTGCGTTTGTTTAATTGGTGGCTGACGGGTGCTAATTTAAGCATTCGCTTCCATCCAGCGCCTGAAGAGAGTCAACGCAGCAGCCTTGTGTTTGTGTGATTGGCTAATCTGTTGGTGTTAACCGCCATGACAGATATGGGCTTTAAAAGGTAAAGACTCACACCAGAAGGTCTGCATGAGTCAGCTCACGGAGAGTGATGCTTGGTTCCTTCAGCAGAGGGAACCTGATGACTTACACTTCAGCTACTGGGACTTTCTAGGAATTTAAAGCAACTCTTTGATGCGTTAGAACTCTATATGACCTGTTTCTACATTTTCTCATGTTCAACTGGAAGTTTAAACTTCTAGCCTCGAGAACGGGGTCTGACAGCTGCGTAGGTCACTTTCTACGCTTACGTTGTATTTAAAATGTTACCTCTACCTCCGACCCTGGAGTAGAACATTCTGGAGGCGAGGAACCCGGCAGTGCAGCAACTAAATAAAACTTCTGTTCCTCCACCTCTCCACAAGCACCTCGGTACTTTTGTGTTTTCTGGACCTCTCCTTCGCCATGATTTACTGTGAAATACCAGAAAACTGTGACTTCTGTATCAGCAGAATATTCATCAGGTACTTTGCATTGACCATATATGGCAGAATGTGGGTGTGTCGGAGGAGGGATCTGATCCAGAAACAGCTGAGTGCATTTCTAGGAGGAGTGTGATTTATAAAGGTGAGTTAGGTGCAGCTGTGTACGAAGTGTTTTATTGGTCCAAACATACTTTATGCAACAGGTTTAGTTAGGGTCTAAGTTTAGGAGTCTGGTGTTTAAAGTGACTTCCTGTTCAATAATAATAATAATAATAATGCATCAGTTTTATATAGCGCTTTTCAGGTCACTCAAAGACGCTTTACAGAGTTGCATCATTCATTCACACAGTCATTCTCACCGGTGGTGGTAAACTACGACAGACGTCTGTAGCCACAGCTGCCCTGGGGCAGACTGACAGAAGAGAGGCTGCCATTCTGACCATCGGCCCTTCTGACCACCACCAACATTCACTCAGGATGTAGCTGCCCGCTAAGCATTAGGAACCAACACCAGCTCCCATCACCCTCAGCACCACAGAGAAAAGGAATGGATTCTGGTTGTTCACCCACCTGCCGTTCTACCGTTGTCCTGGAGGACTTCACACGCCGTAGGGACACAGATGGTGTCATTAGAAACCTGTCTGCTGGAACTCTAATGTTTTTGCTTCATAGAAAGAAGTCTGAGAGGATCATTGGTTTAATAGGAAAAAACTCTCAACCTAAAACAGTTATTGGTGTAATCACTGATAAACAGCCTGTGTGTGTTTCGCCCTGCTCCTTTCTGAACAAACGATGAGCTGACTGTGTTTTTCTGATCTCACGTTAATGCTAGGGCTCTGTGACGTGGTCTGGATGACAGAGAAGGTCTGGTTCACGTAAAGCTCTATCTGTTCTGGCGCCATGTTCGGAGTAGGGGCAGACATGGAGGACGGCGGTAGACATCACTCAACAAACACTGGCTACTGGGCTAAACCCACTAAAGGTTTTGAAGATAATCTCTGTGCAGCTCTGCGTCATGTCCTTGCTCCATTCAGCGGAGGCTTACAGCTGTGCTTTGTCATAAAGTAGTCCCTAGTCTAAAATGGTTCCTGTAATTCCTTCGTGTTACTTTGTATTTTCACTTCCAGTCGATCTGTTTCCTGAGGTCACTAGTCAGAGTTAGTATCACTAGTATCACCACTGAGGGAGTTTTAAGGACTTTTTTCTCACAATGCTAGTAGTTACCATTCACTTACAGTGTTTTATGCTAAGCTAAAGCTAAAGGAGTCCTGCTGGATCAGGAGAACAGCTGGACTGGTTCTGACCCACTGATCTGACTCTAGGCCCGTTTCCACTGTCGGAACTTCGGGGTCATTTTACCAGAACTTTGAGGCGCGCGACTGTTTCCGTTGATGCGGGCCGTTTTGAGAGGGCCGTCTTCAGGGACCAACGGAGTCCCTGATCAGGGGCGGGAACTCGGATCGGCCCGATAGATCCACGGAGTGGGAAATGAGGTTAACTGGTGCTGATTGGTTGTGGGATGAAGGAAAATGATGAAAGCAGACGGCGCTGAGATAAATGACCTGTGTGTTGTTGTCGGAGCTGTAAAATGACGTGTCTTCGAGGTTGAATTAGTTCGTCATGAAGTATACTCATCCTTCTGTTCATCACTCCATCACTGTGGATAAAAACAGAGAAATACGCCACAACCATCGCTTCTTCGTCCATCGTTGATCTATTTATTATTCTCCACTTCCTCGTCTGTTGGCGCCTTTACGCTTGTCAGTGACGTCAATGCTGACGTCTTACAAAAGTTCCAGAAAGGTGGGGGCTGTAATGGAGACACAACAGCTGAGAGGACCGAGACACAGGAAAGTCCCGGTCACTTTCCCCTCACAGAAATGACCCCGAAGTTCCGACAGTGGAAACGAGGCTCATGAGGGATATGGAAAGAGATAAATCACTTTCTAGTGGAATACCCCTTTAAGGGATAATTCAGTCATTCTGGTGTTGTAGCAGGGATTTAAGGACCACACCTACCAGTGACATCACTGGAAGTGGGTGGAGCCTCTAGAATCAGGAGCTGCTGCAGATCGGTGATAAATGAGCTGCTAATTGTCAGGTGTTTAAAACAACTCAGAAACGTCACAGTGATGCATCAGACCTCTGTTAGCTAACTCAGCGTGAGACCGGTAGATAAACAGATGTTCCTTTAAATATGACGCTAAGTCCTGCAGGAACTTCAGTGTTCTTCCATAACGATCATGTAAAACTGATGAAGGTGTAAATGTTTCTGACGGACATTTTGGAGTTGGAGCCATCTTCAGATGGCAGTGAGACATGACTAGCCGTTAGCTCATCGTGAGCTTTGTCTTTTAGCAGTTTGGATCCTGCAGTCGATGAAATGAAAACAAATAAAGGCAGAATGTTGGCTCAGTTTCATCGGAGTGATGTAATCTACATGCCATCAGAATAACTGCTGAGGTTTTCTAATCGATTACTGTTAAATCCTCATCTGTAGACCTGATTCCCCTCAAACAGCCAAAGACTTTCCTCAGTTTGAACTGAATTCTAAAAGATGAGACGAGAACAAACAGTGTGACGAGAAGCTGCAGCAGCTAGCCGTAGAGTCGGACTCTGTTACCCGTCTGTCCAGACACACGGCGGCTCTCACATGTCCTCTGGCAGGTTTCCTGTCTTTTCCCGTATAAAAGACAGTTTAGACTTCCTGCTTCCATTTCGTTCTTCAAATGTACTAAATTCATCTCACATCAGTTGATCATACTGTTCACGACTCGGTCTACATCCTGATCCATCCCCTCACAGGTCAGCCTCAGACTGCCCACAATTAAAACTTTATGTAAATGTTTAGCAGCTTTACGTGAATGAAAATAACAAAAATCGTAAACTCAAAAAAAAAAAGAAACTGTGAATTAGAGAAATGATTGTAAGTTTTCCTGATCCTGTTTCAGCAGAGGCAGGATCAGACTATTCTCTGGAAGCACTCCTCAGGAGGAAAACCCATCAAACCTAGCTAGACTCAGCTGTCAATCATGTCCTACGTAGCCAATGGGCTCTGGGCCCGCCCCCACGTAGAACCAGGCTCCAGAGAGGTCAGCTGAGGGCTGAGAGTGGAGATACTACCAGCTGTTAGAACATCAACAGGATGAAGGAGGGTTGGGGTTCTGATTAATGTTTATAGTTTTATTTATGGGATGTTGCAGTTTTAGGTTTATATTTATTATATTTTGGTTTTGAGTTTAGTTTTTTGCATCTTATTTTCTTTTTTCAGGAGTTATTTTCATTTTCATGGAGATGATCTCATTCTGTTCCCTGTTTCTAAACAGCTCCAAACAAGGGCGTGGCCCCTCCCCCTTCCTCCACAGCCTGCTCTGGATCTCCTGCATCGTTGTAGGTCTGGTTGTCATGGTTACCGAGGGCCGCTCGGTTCATATCTTCTCCTTTCTTTGTGGCGTTTTAGCATCCCAACAATTCTGTTCCTGACCTATATATTCTTATCCTTAACTGCTGCTCTTTGAAAACTATTAGTTTATAAAATGTTCATGTTATTAAAAATACCCACAATGCATTAGTGATCAGACGTGGTAACTGTGTTATTGTAAGAACAGGATGCTCACCTGGGCCTGGTTGTGGAGCGCCGGTAGTTACCAGAGCTGGTCTCGGTCTGCAGAAATCTTTCAATGTGGAAGAAAACAGAAGAGAATCATCAGTAAGTGTTCAGGCTGGTCTCAGATCAGTCCCCACCACAGGAACACTCAGTTCTACAGCCGCTAAAAGAGCATCGAACCCGTGTTCTACATCAATCTATTCACCTGGTCAACCTCTTCGTCCTGGGAGGTCAGCGACGGTCCACTGAACCCTTACTCTAACCTAATATACTGGCCGGTCACAGTAACATCTCTGCCTTGGAGCTCTTATGGGTGTTTAAAAGTTTAAATCAAGTGATTGAAATGTAACTTTTCATTAAGGAAGTGAAATGATTAGTGCTTCTCTGGGCTGACATTGGAACTCTATCCCTCAACAACAAACCAAAATCCAAACTGAGAAAGAATTTCAACTGAAGTCAATTAAGAGCCTCGAAGGTGCCGTTAGAGCCTGAGGTAGTAGAATATCACAGCACACCAGTACAGTAGAAAGAGAAAACCAGTTTACCGACCATCAAAACGCTGCTAGAGAGAGAAAGGTTCCTCCTCTTTTACCCACAGCCAGTGTTGGGGAGAATACTTTGCAAATGTATTCAGTTACAGAATACTGAATACCTGATTTAAAATGTATTTTGTACTGTATTCCATTACTTTGCTTAATCCTGGTACTGTATTCTAAATACTTGGAATACTTAGAATACTTCCCCTATAAAACACGATTTAAGTCTGTTGTAATAAGTGATGTTCTTGATGTTCATTGCACTCCAGATGGAAAGCTAACATGAAACCCACATTTGTGAGGAAACCACAACAACATCATCAAGCTAATGTCATTTCAGATCCAACACCGACACTGTAAATGTGAGAAATGACAGAACTAACAGGATACAGGCTGTTAAATAAAGCACTAAGGAAGCTAAACTAGAAAGATGAAAATAACTTTAAGGTGTTTCTTCAGATTAGAGTCTTTGTACTCAGCTAGTAGGTTGCTAGCTGGCAGACAAAGATCGCACTGCACCGTCACATTTCGCTTGCCCCGTTCTTTTTTTAGAGTGAAAGTTAGCTTGAGTTTCCAGGACATGAATCATTTATTCCTCCGCTGCTGGCAGGTTGATTCAGCTGCGGTTGTGCCTCCAACCGTCTGAATCCATACGAGGCTAGCTGCTACCTGCTGCTACGGCTGGTCGGGAGTGTACCCTCGTGTTTTGGTAGGGTTGTTATGGTAATGGAGGCACGTTGTTTAGGGGCATTATGGGATAGATAACCTACACAACATGGAGACACAAGTATTCCAATGGTATTACGAAAGTAACTGTATTCTGAATACCATGTTTAAAAATAGTAACTGTACCAGAATACAGTACGTCAAAATAGTATTCTAAATACATGTATTCCGATACTACCCAACACTGCCCACAACCCACCAGTTTGGATCCTATTTGTAGGTGTAAATCAAAACGTTTGATTACTGTCTCTCCTCCTGAAGCCAGCTGGTCCACATTAGACACCTTCTCAGAGGAACGATGCTTAGATTCAGTCAGCTGTGTCTCTATAGATACATATATAAATATCCCACTCTGAGGTCCCGACCAGGCCGGGAATCAATAGCCCGAGGCTCCAGGCTCCCGGCTCCAGGCAGGTGTGGTGTGGTGCAGGCGGTTTAAATAATTAAGTACATGGAGAGTACGGGTAGTCATAACACACTGAAGGATACAGGCATCGTGTTGCAAAGTTAAAAGCAAGTAACTGGAGTGAGTAATTGGCCAGTTTGGGTGCTCAGAGTGGCCTGAAAGTGCTAAGGAGACATGGCAGGCCATTGATTATTGGACCCAAGGGTCCGAGCACAGGCTGCAAACACAAAGCTTTTTAGTTAAAGGCAGAGGCGACAGGGGGAGCTGACCTTGAAGAGTTTACAGCAGATTCAACAGGTTTGATTCTGGCGTCAATAAAGAGACGGGCTTTAGAAACACGTCTCACCTTTGTGGTTTTGATCTTGTTCCCCGTCGCACAGCTCCAGCCCTTCAGGTCAGGAAGAACTTTACATTCCTCCCCGTCAAGGCACGGATGCATCTGGCACCACCACTTCTGCTCCACTATGGAGGCTTTACATGGAGGAAGGAAGAAGAGAGCCGTGTCTCATCCTGACCAAACGTGACTTCAGACCACAAACATCAACTTTAAATCAACAGCAGGTTGGTTAGTGGTTTAAATGGATTAGTGACGTTCTATTAGTTATTTATCCACACCCACTAGTGACATCACTCAAGGTGGGTGGAGTCTCTAGAGACAGGAAGTAGTCCTCTGACTGGAGGCTAGTCTGATCAGGAGAGACCTGTAGCATCATCAAACATGCTATAACCTCTGAACTTTGACCCTGTTGACATCACAAACAATAATCCATCTTGTTCCCAATAACTCAGATTATAATGACTCTTTATTCTGTTTTAACCTGAATCAACATTCTTCCAAGGGTTCGGTCGTGTCGGAAGACTCCACAGGACTCTTTAGTTATAATAATAAACTTAAAGACTTTTAGTGTCTCTTCCTAAAACGACACTTTAATTAAACTGTTCAGAAATGTCTTTAATAAGATTAATGCACTTTCTTCCACAGTGTTATGAATGTTTGATCCAGCTTCAGTATTATTTCACATTTGACTTTGCTAAAAGGTTAATTCAACCTTATAACTCATATTTACTTATTAAGGTAACTGTCCCTTTAAGGGCTTGAGTCATGTGACCTTGATAGCAACCCCTTCATTGGTCCACGCCACCACTCAGTTCCTTTAACAGACGCGTCACGTCATAGACACGTCAGCGTCTCGAGTTCTCCGTTAGCCCTCCACGGAGACCGTCCAGCTGAGCTGTCAACCTCTACACAGCCAAGCTCTTGTCCAAAAGGTGCCGGTCCTCCTGTCCGGGTCAAGCCCCGTCGGACCGATGATCAACCTTTCCTCCTGAGGTCCGACAACACCTGTCCGCCTCTGTCCGACATGGAAAGGAAGCCTCAGCTCTGTTAGCCCCAGATGCTAACCACCAGCTGAGATGTTTCTCCTGACTGCGTATCAGGACAATCCGGTCACCCGAGGCGGCGCAGACCCCCAACGGCTCCCGACGGTCGAGAAGGAGTTCCACCTTCCAGCGGTCGTCCGACCTTCACCGGAATTGATCCACGGAACGCCAGTATAGTGAGTAAACCACCTCCTGGTAAATGAAGGCCTGTTGATAACGCTAACCCTCCACGTAGCTACATCAACTAAGTCTCTTCCACTTAATCCTGAACTAAATTAAGATCAAATGCCCCAAGTCTACAATATCAGACTCAAGTCATTAAAGCTTATTTTAAAGATTCAATTTAGAACACAACACCATCGTGTTGACCAGCTTAAACACCTGCTACCTCTGCCTATCTGTTGTACTGTTTGTCCGTGTCTTTTGTAATAAAATTCCATAAAGATTGTATTCAACGACTCCTACTTCCATTCATCAACAAAGGAACGTAAATCAACTCACTGCTAATAAGAAGAACCTAGATATTTCCTGTTGAATTAATCTCAGCTATAAGAAAAGGTACCAGGCCAGAGAAGCCTCATAAATCCTAAAACAGACTGAATATTCCACAGAAGGTGAGTACATAAACTCAAACTGTTTATTCCACTACAGGCCCTCCAATGATCTGGTATTTAGAACAACTACTGATGTGTTAGAGCTCTAGTCTAGTTAAGCTCTACCAGGACCTACTCTAGAACAGGGCTGAAACAAACAGTCGGCTCACGACAGATCGGTTCAGGAGCTTCCTTCTGTTGAGTGGGAGTTTGGTTGGTTGGGAACTGTTCTTCTCTTTTTTCAGGCTGAAGGAGATCTGGTCTGAATCCTGAGGTGTTTGGATGATTTTCACTGTAAGGATGTGAGGGAGCAGCTAACGGACAAAGTTTAAACTGTTCAACCCAAAGTCCAAGATGAGTCAACGAGGAGGAAGATCAGGAGAAGTTTCAACCATCACTTCCTCCGTCCTAACGGGGGACCTGAGGTCTCTCCTGGACCAGCTAGAAGCTCTGATGAGGATCCACACAGAACCTCATGTGTTTCACTGAGACCTGGTTCAGGACCAGGTCCAGACTCCAGAGACTCTCTGCCGGCTTTCAGACCAGACCAGCAGACAGAGATCTGAAGAGGAGCAGGAAACGTAAAGGAGGTGGATCATCAGCTGGTGGAGTCCAGGACCTGCTGCTGTGGAGGATCCCACCTATCAGGCATGTTGTGATCTGTGGGGTAAACTGGAGAACCTGGAGGAAACCCACAGGCCCATGGGGAGAACACGCTAACTCCACTCAGAAAAGCCTCTCTGGTCAGATGACTACTTCCTGTTTCCTGTCTTTGCTGATAGAATGAGTGAAACTTCCCTTTAATGCCTACACTGTGTGTTTCAGCACATCGCCACCTGACGTTTCACATCATCACATCCCGACAGCCCTCTCATGGCGTGATGTAGGACTGTAACAGCTGATGTGTGGAGTGTGACGGAGGCGTCTGAAACAGCTGAACTTCCTCGACCTCCTCGTTTGCCTCCAAACAGAAAGACCTGATTTGATTTGGCTGATTATAGCGGTCATTATCCACCACGTCCCACAACGCCCTCCAGCAGCATCAGAGCTCCTCTTAATGAAGAGGACGGCTTTTATAATCCAAACATAATACCACAGCCTCACAAACTGCACCGAATCAGGACGTGATGACACGGGGAATCAATTAGGAAAACATGAACGTGATTAGAGCTGCAGTTTGGAGTAAAGGGAGCATCAGGTCACACTCAGGCAGATGGTGGCTGTGTTACAGCAGCTATTAAAAAGGTTGATGTGAAATAAAACAGGAGTATTGATGATAGAGAGAGGATTCGTTTCACTGGATGGTTAATGGAGCTTTAAAAACACCAGGACAGGGTTTAGTCTGTTTATGGTGACCGAGGCTCTAAAGCTGGAGCTCTGAGTTGACCTTGAGTAGATGAAGGGTCAGACGTTCTGCCAAAGCATTGGATCATGGTCTTTGGTTCCCCAAGGTATCCACCTCTGCTGACAGGGCGACGGGGTGAGAGGGTGACAGGGTGAGAGGGTGACAGGGTGACAGGATGAGAGGGTGACAGGATGACAGGATGACAGGATGACAGGGTGACAGGGTGACAGGGTGAGAGGGTGACAGGGTGAGAGGGTGAGAGGGTGACAGGATGACAGGATGAGAGGGTGACAGGGTGAGAGGGTGACAGGGTGAGAGGGTGACAGGATGACAGGATGAGAGGGTGAAAGGGTGACAGGGTGAGAGGGTGACAGGGTGAGAGGGTGAGAGGATGACAGGGTGAGAGGGTGACAGGGTGAGAGGGTGACAGGGTGAGAGGGTGACAGGGTGAGAGGATGACAGGGTGAGAGGGTGACAGGGTGAGAGGGTGAAAGGGTGAGAGGGTGAGAGGATGACAGGGTGAAAGGGTGACAGGATGAGAGAGTGACAGGATGACAGGGTGAGAGGGTGAAAGGGTGAGAGGGTGACAGGGTGAGAGGGTGACAGGGTGAAAGGGTGAGAGGGTGAGAGGGTGACAGGATGAGAGGGTGACGAGGGTGAGAGGGTGACAGGGTGAGAGGATGACAGGATGACAGGGTGACAGGATGAGAGGGTGACAGGGTGACAGGATGAGAGAGTGAAAGGGTGAAAGGGTGAGAGGGTGACAGGGTGAGAGGGTGACAGGGTGAAAGGGTGAGAGAGTGAAAGGGTGAGAGGGTGACAGGATGACAGGGTGAGAGGGTGACAGGGTGAGAGGGTGACAGGGTGAGAGGGTGACAGGGTGAGAGGGTGACAGGGTGAGAGGGTGAGAGGGTGAGAGGGTGACAGGGTGAGAGGATGACAGTTTGACAGGGTGACAGAGTGAGAGGATGACAGGGTGAGAGGGTGAAAGGGTGAGAGGGTGACAGGATGAGAGGGTGACAGGGTGAGAGGATGACAGGATGACAGGATGAGAGGGTGACAGGGTGAGAGGGTGACAGGATGACAGGGTGAGAGGGTGACAGGGTGAGAGGGTGACAGGGTGAGAGGGTGACAGGGTGACAGGATGACAGGGTGAGAGGGTGACAGGGTGAGAGGGTGAAAGGGTGACAGGGTGACAGGGTGAGAGGGTGAGAGGGTGACAGGGTGAGAGGGTGAGAGGGTGACAGGGTGACAGGGTGACAGAGTGAGAGGATGACAGGGTGAGAGGGTGACAGGATGAGAGGGTGACAGGGTGAGAGGATGACAGGGTGACAGAGTGAGAGGATGACAGGGTGAGAGGGTGACAGGGTGAGAGGGTGACAGGGTGAGAGGGTGAGAGGGTGAGAGGATGACAGTTTGACAGGGTGAGAGGGTGACAGGGGGAGAGGGTGACAGGGTGAGAGGGTGAAAGGGTGAGAGGGTGACAGGGTGACAGGATGACAGGATGACAGGGTGACAGGGTGAGAGGGTGACAGGATGACAGGGTGACAGGGTGAGAGGGTGACAGAGTGAGAGGGTGAGAGGATGACAGGATGAGAGGGTGACAGGGTGAGAGGGTGAGAGGGTGAGAGGGTGACAGGGTGAGAGGGTGAGAGGGTGACAGGGTGAGAGGGTGACAGGGTGAGAGGGTGAGAGGGTGAGAGGGTGACAGGATGACAGGATGAGAGGGTGACAGGGTGAGAGGGTGACAGGGTGACAGGATGACAGGGATGACAGGGTGAGAGGGTGAGAGGGTGACAGGGTGACAGGGTGAGAGGGTGACAGGGTGAGAGGGTGAGAGGATGACAGGATGACAGGATGAGAGGGTGACAGGGTGAGAGGATGACAGGGTGACAGGGTGAGAGGGTGACAGGATGAGAGGGTGAGAGGGTGACAGGGTGAGAGGGTGACAGGGTGAGAGGATGACAGTTTGACAGGGTGACAGAGTGAGAGGATGACAGGGTGAGAGGGTGAAAGGGTGAGAGGGTGACAGGATGACAGG